>CM053513.1:31902553-32023399 GCA_028627145.1 Eidolon dupreanum
GGTAGTTTGGAGTGGAACCTGCAGTATCTCTGAGGTATGCCTGTAGTTCTTGAACTATAAAGCACTATATAATAAATGTAAGTTATTTTTACTAGAAAAAGAAGCTGTATTTTACAATTTTCTCTTACACCGTTTTGGAAAAAATTAACTGAAATTGATGTGAAATTCTTCAGGGCAGGGGATGGTCTTTCAGTCTTTCTTTTGTAGTCTACATTTCTAATCTGGTATATAAAAGCTGTTCGATAAATTATTGTAAAAAACATGAATTAATGAAAAATAAAATACGGATGGATAAAACATGCATAAATATCAAGTTGGTTTACTTCTTTTAGTTTAATCAACATTTACTGAAGGCCTACTGTGTGCCAAGAACTGTGCAGAGTGTTTTAACATAGAGTTTATAAAAGCCAGGTAACATTCCTGTTTTGAATGTATGTTTTTTTGATGTATGTTTCTATGACAAATGAGGCCCCTTGGGTGATATTAATGATCATCTCATATAACTGAGTAGCACAAAGAACATTTGTTATATGTACATATACTTCCTCACAATGGCCTGTGGGGAGGCAGGGCAGATACTATCATTCCTGTTTTGTAGATGAGGAAATCCAGACACAGTGAGATTAAATGACTTGCCAACTCCTTGCCACTAAAGCAGCAATGTCAGGGACCGAAGCTAGATCTCACACCTAGTGCTTTCACCTCTGAATCACACTGCCTTTTCCAAGATATGGTGCTCCTCCAGAAAATCACTCTTAATTAAGCCTCATGAAAAAGTCTAACTTTAAGTAACTTTTGTATGAGGAAAAGCTATGTTTTGTAAGGTAATACTTATGAAGTGGTTAAATGCATAAGTTGTGGAGTCAGGCAACTAAATTTGAACCCTGGATTTACCAGTTACCAGCTCTGCATCTTTGGCTAGTGACTTAATCTAAGTTTCCTCATCAGTAAAATAGGGAAGTTATATTACGTACCTTACAGCATTTTTGGGAAGATGAAAAGAAATAATGTAGATGTTTAGCACAATGTCTTGTAGAAACCTAAGAATTCAATGTCAGTTAATTATTTTTATTCCTGTTATAATGTGAAGCAGTAGTTTTTAAACCTTTTTTTTTTTTACACAGTAAGAGAAGCATTTACTTTGCTATCCAGCAAACAAAATGTTAGTTTAAAAAAAAAATATGAATCAATGCTTAGACTTCCCATATGCAATGCATTCTTATATATTTTTTTCTGTTTTGTATAGAAATGCTGGTTGAAGTTCACTAAATGATTTCACATACCATTAATAGGTCAGCACCTGCAGTTTAAAGAACACTAATGTAAAGGATAATCAGGTTAAGTGCACTAAAAAAATCTCTTATTGAATCTTTACGTTTTTTCTTCTAATGATTTAAAACATCAGTTGGAATTTTGATATTACATTAAATTACACTGAACATGGGTTCTTAAATATTTCTTAGTAATTACAGTCATCTATTGAGTAGTTATTATGGCCTAGATACTATGCTAAGCAGTCTATTTATATACATTATCTAATTTAGTGCTCACAACAGCCTGTAGCTTGGCCTTGTGTTTCCATTTGATAATTGAAATTAAGACTCAAAAGTTTTAACTTGCTCACGCCCTAAAGTTAGTGAGAGCTGAAGCAAAAATTCAAACTGAGTTCTGTCTGACCACAAAGCTCTCTGTTCTCCCCTGTATTCTGTTCTGATATTCCCTCATAGTGATTTCTGAAGTTGCATCATTTCTTCTTTTGGTAAATTTGAATGGCAATATTGAGAATTTATTTGTTGTGGTACATCTTTTACAACGTCTTTCGAAAGAACCCATTTGAAGAAAATTTTGAACTTAGTAAAGTAAGACTATACTGGGTAGACTAGTAATTTATTTTGACTTTGCTAGTCTTTGATGTAAATATATTAGAATAGCTCCTCACGTTTTTATGGCAGAACTAATTAATTGGTCAGTTTTATTGAGCACCCAAAGATTTACTATATCTTCAGAAGAGACATGAAAGCTATGTAACTATATAAAGACTTCATTATGAATGAATGTCAGCTTTTAAGGCACAAAATGAAGAACTTAACTACAGAGAATGCTTTATAGTATATTGATTTGTCTCAAAATCACCAGTATTTATTTTGTAAAATACTTATAAGAAATCACCATTAACTATCCTATTATTTTTTTTATATATATTTCAGTTTTTTGCAAGTGTTTCTTAAATTTTCGGCAGAATTTTAATTTTTTTTGGTATTTCTGGGACTTTCCTCTTTTAAAAATATTAAGAATTAAAGAATGTCCACGAAATATATTTTACAAATAGTACTTAGACTACACAAATACATGATTTTAAATGACAATGGAAAGGCAAATTTCACTGCTTCTTTCTCACTATGTCTTATAGATTGACTCTTGTAGTGACTGGTTTGTGTATTGCTGTCAACATGCAGGAGTGTATCTTATAAATAAGATGATTACCAGGTGCTTAAAGATATATGAATAAGTTCCTGCTTTTGCATTATAATTTCTATGTGCTTGGAACTTTATACTTGTAACCGTATATTTAAACGGTTTATTTATTAAGGTTAGTCTTTTCAAACTGATAATTTTGAAGTCAGAGTTTGGTAGATCGTGATGATATATTAGACAAAGAACAGCAGTTTCATGGTTTATTAATGAGATTTGAATATTCGTTTATTTCTGTTCATCAGTCATTATTAAGATTAGATAATAAAGAATGTATTGTTTATTGTTGAATATCAGATTACATGCTGAGGTTAGCCTTTAAAAAATCGTTTTGTCCCCTAATGAGATTGTCTACAAATGTAGTAAGTTCATGCTTTATGCTTATTTTATTAATTCATTTCTTTTGTCTAACACTTAACCCTAATGGATTGGTATAGTTTTTGTGAGCATCAAGAAACATTCCAGCTATTGTATGTTCATGCAGATACTAAACTCAATTACCATTATATTTTGTACTACTTTTATTTTTGATGTGAAAATTCTTAGAAATAAGAAGAGCAAAGTCAGTTTAGATATTTACCTGTACCACTGGCTATGAGGCAGATACATATGTATATTTTAGGTTTCCATATATGTATGATTTCCACAGGTACATGGGAAGTGCAAGATTACAAACTCTCAATATATAAATTGAAAAATCATTTTAAGTAACTTTGTGGAAATAAAAACTTTGAAGAGATGTTGAATGCCTTAAAGTCATGTTATCAGAAATATTTTAGAAGCCAAATAGGACAACCACATGTAATAGCTTTTATATTCTAGTTAGTTTTCATGTGGAAAGGTGATTCCATTTAAAATGTCAAAAATGAAAAGCAGAAATATTTTCAATCAGATTTAAAATCTTCAGCTCTTTCAGATGTTTGTAGAATTTTTCAATTAGTATTGTTGAGGCTTAAGTGGAAATTTCAATAAACTTGCTTCTGAAACCAGTTTGAGGAAAAGGTACGGAAACTATATTCTGAAACACTTTGGGAAATATTTAAATCAGAAGTACTCAGTTCAATAGATACAGGTTGTTAGAAGTTAAGAGCAGATAGCAGCTGCTAGGAGGAATTATTCCAAGTAACAAGAAAGGAAGGACACTTGCTAAAAAGGTATTGGGCTTTTTACTAGGGAAGTAAGAACAACCCACTCAGAGCTCCACCGGCTCCACTCACCTGGTGAGGGATTGGCTGGCATGAAGAGGGAGAAGGGGAGTGCTGGTAGGGAGAATCTTGGTTATGGCTGAAATTTAGGGTAAGCTGGATTCAATAAATAGCCTGTGAAAATTTTTGAATACAATTGTTAGCCCACAGTTTTCTCACCTGGGAGAAATCAAAAGGAAAGGCATGGTTCCCAAGATTCCTGTTTTTGGAAAAAGAAACATCAGAACTCCATTGTCAAAGCCATTTATGGTCTCATGTGGGGGCCACAGCTGATATTCTTAGGGGAGCTTGTGACAGATTCAGTAGAGCTGGTAAGAGTCTGATGATGAATTCCAGGCTGCTTTAAATGATTACACTGAGGATTTTCTTCATTTTTAGAAGAATAAATATAGTGACCTTTTCTCTACCAGAGTATCATTGTGACAGATGCAGTGAGCTTTCTTGGCACTTATGATGCAGCTGCCTCAGCCATGTTTGTGATGGGTTAACTGTTCTCTGGAGTTAATGAGGTCAGGGTCACAGGTTCATTTCCTGGGAAGGCCAGTTAGCTTTGCTTTGTTCTCTGATCTCATATGGTACTCTTAACCCAGACCAGCCATCTGGCTAGGCAGACCATTGATCACAAAGGGACTAATAAGCAAGACAGTGTGGGAGGAGCAGCGTGAATCTTAGTGGATATTAAGTAATTAGAGAAACAGTTCCAAAAGCATGCGCAAATTTGTGTTTCATGCATTATCTAAATATGTGGAAGATAATACGGTTGTCATATATTTTTCTTTGTTATTTCTGTTGAACTCCTATTTTAATGGTTTTTCTCTAATTAGGATTTTTTAAGTCTCATTCATTCAGCAGTTGTACATCATCTTGAATGTTCTTAACCTCCCTCTAGGTTTTATAGGATGTGGGCTGTGGTAGCAAGAACAGGGTAAGTCTGGAAGGAGCAGATCAGACCACCTACTTAGTTATTTCCAAATCTACCTCCACTGAGTTAAAAAAGTTTTAAAAAAGCAGAGGGCCATTTTGGATGAGAATAGATTGACTGAGGATATTCAGGGTAACATTTCATAGTTTTTCTGAGTATTCCTGACCTATGAATTTCATATTCCTGTTATTAAAATTACTTATGGTATTAAGAGCAATGTCATCTCTGAGGTCAGCTAGATTATGTAGTGTCATACGGTAGCCTCTGGTTCCATGTGGCTATTGTGCATTTGAAATGTGGCTTGTCCAAATTGAGACATACTGTAAGTTTCAAACACTTGGTGTGAAAAAGAATGTAAAATATGTCATTACTAATTTTAAAATATTGATTACATATTAAAATAATGTTTTAGCTATGGTAGGTTGTATAAAAGAAACATTATTAATCTTAATTTTACTCTTTAAAATATGCCTGGTAAAAGATTAAAAACTATATAGCTTGCATTTGTGGCTTGCATTATATTTCTATTGGCAGTGCTGCTCTAGATCAACCCCTCATTTTATGGATGAGAATGCTTAGGTTCAGAGGTTAAGTAACTGAGTTGAGTTCTTTCCACTGCCTGTAATCTCTCCCTGCTAATATGTTAGGTGCTCAGGAAGATAGAGCTTTTTGGACCATTAGAGGGCTATTTAGTGCCTGGCAATTATCGTATGTTGCAAGATCTGTGCCTGAGTCCTTGCGTATTAGGTGTAATGCCTGTTGTGTGTGTGTGTACACGTACGTAGGAGGGAGAAATTGTTTTGTTTATAATAATGATGTTTAGATTCAGTTTTACCTACAGCTTTATTTGCTTCTAAGAAAAGCATATTAAAATATTAGACGTTAACAGCTATCACTCTGGATTAAATAAGACATGGTGTTCGTTCAAGTGGGTACTTTAATATGTATTTCTTATTACAAAGAAGCTGTCAGATAGTTTTGAATGAACCTTTATGGACAAAGCAGTAAGCAAGGTTTTCAGGCTATATCTCATTTAGATGGAGGAGAGCTGAGTGATGAGAGATTGGTTAGCCTGTGTGCTGAAGAAGGAGCTTGTGAGCTGTTACTGTTTCTTAACCATGGGTGCTCCTGATGTGCCATTTGAGGAAGAAGTAGCTAGTGTTGGCTGGTACAAAAGCCATGGCCCCAGAATGTGGGTTTTTCTGTCAATTTTGTGAAAATAATGGTTTTGATTGACAAAGAGAAAAAGGAAGAAAATCTCAGGACCAAATTTGTTGTCATTTTTAGTTGAGATTTTTGTTTTCCTAATCAACATAGGCAGCTAAAATTAACATCTTAAAGATGTTCACTTTGTGCACCTTCAGATCCAGTCTTTCTTTTTTGGCCCACATAGAGTTCTAAGTCATTATCAGTTTATTATCAGTGACCCAATGACAACAGATGAACAACTTTGTCAGTCGGGCAACCTCTAAGACTTCATTTAATCTCATCATCCGTACTAGCTAGTAATGTGCATGAATTTCCCTTTTAGGAAGGGTTGTGTGGAGGTTGAAAGAAGGTAAGTGATTACTTTCAGAACATTGGTTTATGAATACAGTTCCTGATTATTTTTTAATGCTTTTTGTTTGTTACAAACTCCAGTTGATTCTGGGTACTGAGAAACAAAAGAAGATAGCAATCTGAATGGTTACCTTTGAGCAGTCAGAAGTAAATAACTGTCCTGTGGTATGAAGTTTAATGCAAAATGCCATGACATTCAGCCTAGTCATCATAAATCTAGTTTATGTCATGTGAACAGACATGTATTGAGCACACATGTGCTGGACACCATGGGTATAGCATGAAAAGAATAAAGGTTGGGGGAGTATTGACTATTTGAAATGCAACAATGGTAGCTCTCAGCTCAAAGCATTCATAACTTTTATTGTAGTTTCTAATTTAGGAAAAGAATGTAGCATTTTTACAAAATAAGTTTTTTAAAATTACTGTTGTAGAATGAGTGCATTTTGATTTATATTCTACATTTCACTAGCCGATTTCTTGTGCTCTCATGTTAAATGAGCAAATACACAGACAGGGCCTCTGTACTATGGCGATGATATTCTGGTGAGAGGGATAGACAATAAACAGTAAACAAATAAGTATGTAAATAGAATGTCAGGTCATGATAAGTGCTATAAAGAAAGTAAAGCTGAGTGAGTGGAGTGAAAAGTGATGCTGTTTCTAGATAGAGTAGCCTGGAGAACTTCGAATGAAGTAGAAGAAGCCATGGAAATATTTGGAATCTCTTCCAGATCTCAAATAGTAGATAAAATTAAGAGAAAAGCTAAGGGAGTTCAGTCTCTTCAACATTGACTACAATTGGTTTCCAAATAGACATTGTTCTTACAGTTTTGATTAGTTCCACCAGTATAGTTATTGATGGGCAGAATCTTTTTATCATTCCACCTTTTAAATAGCTTGGCTAAGTACAGCAGAATCTCATTTTAGAAAACAATTTCTTTGATATTCTGGAAAAATGCCACTCGTGTTGGTAATTTTGGATCTTGCCTGTCTCCCTTGGCACATTATTCATCTCAAACCTCTGTGGCTTATGGAAAGGGAAGATGCTAGTGTTTAACCAACCAGATTTAAGGCAGTTGTTCAATATATTAAATAGCTCCTCTATGTTATTTTAATGTAAATTAAAATTAAGTAGGAGCTATGGGACAGCCCTGTTTTAATTAGAGTTGGAATGCATCTTAGGAGACCATTTCTGGTAATTATCATAACTAGCATTATGATTTTTTAAAAAGAATCGTTAAGAAGCTGGGTCTATGTTAAGGTCTTAAAGTTTGGTATTTAGACGATTCTTGTCAAATCAAGTGAAAGGCTGAAAAATGCAAATATTCTTTGGCCCTAAACCTTTTTCTTGGAGATCTGAAGCAGTTGAGTGTTTATCAGCAGACGTATGCTTAAAACTGACTTGTAAGAAATACTAGGTTGTGAGTTACCATTGATTGACGACCATTCCCATAGAGTTTTACATTGATTTCCCACAAATTATATCTACAGGTTGGGAGGCTAGAGTGGAAGACAGTGACAGAGTGTAAGATGTGATCCTTGAGCTTATGCTGGCATGGAATCCAGGCTATGTTGCTTTGTTTCCTTGCCTAGTAGTTCACAGCCAGAGAAACTGGCTCTGCATGAATTATTTAACTCATCCTTTAAGGTAGTTACAAGGAGTTCTTACTGAACTGAATGACTTACAAATTTAGGTCTTACATATTTTTGTTCTTTATTTTCTCTTTTACCGAAGATAGAAGTACCTCCTGGGTCTTTGGTTCTGCTTGCTGGTGTTTTTGTTTGTTTGTTTGTTTGTTTGTTTTAAATAATCCCTGCTCTAGATTACCTCATTCTGCCACTGCCCATTGTAATATGATTTATCTTTTAAAAATTAAATTCTCATTATAGTTCTCTCATGCTTCTGTCTTCCTCAGAATGTTTAGTTGGTACAGAGCTGGAGGAGGGGAGGAAGGCAGGGAGAGAGGAAAGAAAGAAAGGGAATTCTGTTTTGACACTGTACTAACTAGTCACATTAGATTTGATTTAGTTATATCTGAATTTTTAATAATCTGTTTTTTCTCTCAAATATCAAAAGATTCTTATAGTAAAATTTATATAACATAAAATTTATCATTTTAACCATTTTTAAATGTACAGTTCATTGGCATTAAGTACCTTCAGAATGTTGCACAACCATCACCACTGTCCATTTCCAGAACTACTTCATTATCCCAAACAGAAACTGTACCCATTAAAAAATAACTCCTCATTCCTCCCAGCCCCTAGTAATCTCTATTCTTTCTGTCTCTGTGAATTTGCATATTTTAGATTCCTTACATAAGTGGAATCATACAATATTTGTCTTTTTGTGACTGACTTATTTCACGTAGCTTAATGTTTTTAAGGTTCATCCATGTCGTAGCATGTAGTAGACCTCTATACATTTTTATGGCTGAATAAGATTCCATTATATGTACATAACATTTTATAAATATCTGATCATCTGTTAATGAACATTTGGGTTGTTTCCACCTTTTGGCTACTTTGAATAGTGCTGCTATGAACATCATTGTATAGGTATCTGTTTGAGTCCCTGCTTTCAGTTCTTTTGGATATATACCTAGGGGTGGAATTGCTGGTTCATATGGTAATTCTGTGTTAACTTTTTGAAGGCCTGACTGTTTTCCACAGTGACTATGCTATTTTAAATTCACACTAGCAATGCACAAGTTTTCCCGTTTCTCCACATTCTCACTTGTTGTTACTACTTGTTATAACAGGTAATATTCCATTGTATGTATATACCACATTTTGCTTATTCATCTGTTGATAAACACTTGGCTTGTTTCCACTTTTTAGCTATTGTGAATAATACTGCTATGAATAAGGGTATACAAAGGGTATATCAAGACTCTGCTTTCAATTCTTTTGAATGTATACCCAGAACTGGAATCAATGGATGTTACTGTAATTCTGTTTAATTTTTTGAGTAACCTCCATACTGTTTTCCTTAGTGGCTGTACCATTTTACATTCCCACCAACAGTGCACAAGGGTCCCAATTTATCCACATCCTCATCAACTCTTGTCTTTTGGTTTTTGACAATAGCCGTCCTGACAGGTGTGAGGTGATATCTCACTGTGGTTTTGATTTGCATTTTCCTAATGATTAACAGTGTTGAGCATCTTTTCATGTGTTTATTGGTTATTCCTATATCTTCTTTGGAGAAATGTCTGTTCAAGTATATTGCCCACTTTTGAATCAGATTGTTTTTTTTTTGTTGAGTTTTAGAAGTTCTCTATACATTCTGGATATTAATTTCTTATCCGATACATAATTTTCCGATATTTTCTTCTATTCTCTGTATTGCCTTTTTACTCTGTGGATAGTGTCTTTTGATGTACAAAGTTTTGAAATTTTCATAAAATCTAATTTGTCTGTTCTTTTGTTACCTCTACCTTTTGG
Organism: Eidolon dupreanum; assembly: GCA_028627145.1. Taxonomy (NCBI): domain Eukaryota; kingdom Metazoa; phylum Chordata; class Mammalia; order Chiroptera; family Pteropodidae; genus Eidolon; species Eidolon dupreanum. The sequence continues at coordinate 31,912,163 of CM053513.1, forward strand.
TGTCATATCCAAGAAACCATTGCCAAATCCAGTGTCATAAAGCTTTTGTCCTACATTTTCTTCAAAGAGTTTTGTTGTTTTAGGTCTTATATGTTGGTCCTTGAACCATTTCGAATTAATTTTTGTACATGGTATGAGGTACGGGTCCAACTTCATACTTTTGCATGTGGATATCCAGTTTTCTTAGCACCATTTATTGAAAAGACTGTCCTTTCCCCATTGAATGGTCTGAGGACCCTTGTCAAAAATCTTTGACCAAACAGAGAATTCAGTTAGCATTAATGTAATGGCTAGGTGGAGAGTCAGAGGTAAGAACAATTAGAGGGATCGTGTTATAAACTATATAGTTGCCTAATCAATGTGCTGTATAGTCAAAACTAATAATAAAATAAAAATGTTTTAAAAATCATTTGACCATGTATGTGAGGGTTTATTTCTGGCCTATTCTATTCTATTGGTCAGAATATCTGTCTTTATGCTAGTATAGCACTGTTTTGATTACTGTAGTTTTGTAGTAAGTTTTGAAATCAGAAGTATGAGTCTTTCAGTTTTGTTTTTTTCAAGATTGGGCTCTCCAGGGTCCTTAGATAGTCCATATGAATTTTAGGATGAGTTTTTCTATTTCTGCAAAAATAGTTGTAGGGATTTTGATAGGGGTTGCATTGAATCTGTAGATAACTTTGGGTAGTATTGACATTTTAACAACATTCTGTCTTCCAATCCATGAACATACAATGTGTTTCCATTTATTTGTCTTTAATTTCTTTCAGTAGCATTTTGCAGTTTTCATTGTATAAGTCTTTCACTTGCTGGATTAATTACTAAGAATTTTATTCTTTTTGATGCTATTATAAATGGAATTGTTTTTGTAATTTTCCTTTAAGATTATGTGTAGAAATACAACTAATTTTTGTGTACTGAGTTTGTATTCTGTTACTTTTCTGAATTCATTTATTCTAACAGCTTTTTTTGTAGAGTCTTTAGGGTTCTCTACGTATAGAATTATATAATCTGCAAACAGACATCATTTTACTTCTTCTTTTTTAATTTGGATACTTTTAATTTCTTTTTCTTGCCTAATTACTCTGGCTAGAACTTCCAGTACTATGTTGAATAGAAGTGGTGAAATCAAGTATCCTTGCCTTGTTCCTGATCTTAGAGAAAAAGCTTTCAGTCTTTCACCACTGAATATGATGCTTGCTCTGGGTTTTTAGTATATGGCTTTTATTATGTTGAGGTAGTTTTGTCCTATTTCTATTTTGTTGTGTGTTATTAATCATGAAGGAGTGTTGACTTTTGTTAAATATTTTTTCTGCATCAATCAAGATGATCTTGTAATTTTTCTTCATTTTATTGAAGTGACATATATTGATCGATTTTCATATGTAAAATTATCATTGGATTCTAGGAATAAATCCTCCTGGTCATGGTGTATTCTTTTAATATGCTGCTGAATTCTTTTTGCTAGTATTCTTTTAAGGATTTTTGTATCAATGTTCCTAAGTCGTATTGGTCTGTAGTTTCCTTTTCTTGCAGTGTCTTCGTCTTGCTTTGGTGTTAGCATTATGCTGCCCTCATAGAATGAATTAGGAAGTATCCCCTTTTCTTCAACTTTTTGGAAAAATTTGGGGATTGATGTAAGTTCTTTACACGTTTGGGAGAATTCACCAGTGAAGCTATTAGGTCCAGGACTTTTCTTTGTTGTGTGATATTTTGATGATTGATTCTATTTTTTTGTTATAGGTCTATTCAGATTTTCCATTTTTTATTTCTTTGTGATTTAATTTTGGTAGGTTTTATGTTTCAAGGAATTTATTCATTTCATCTAGGTTATCCAATTTTTTGACATATAGTTTTTCATAGTACTCTCTTTCGTTTCTCCTTTTTATTTCTATAGAATCAGTAATAATGTCCCCACTCTCATTTCTGAATTTAGTATTTTGAGTCTTCTTTTTTTTTCTTAGTCCATCTAGCTAAAGGTTGGTCAATTTTGTTGATCTTTTCAGAGAACCACCTTTCATTTCATTGTTTTCTGTTTTTCTGTTCTCTATTTTATTTATTTCTGCTCAAATCTTTATTATTTCCTTTCTTCTGCTAGCTTTAAGTTTAGTTTGTTCTTTTTCCAGTTCCTTAAGTTTCAAAGTTAAGTTGTTGATTTGAGAGCTTTTTTGTTTTTAATGTGTTTAAAGCTATATATTTCCCTTTTAGCACTACTTACATTGTATTTGATAAGTTTTGGTATGTTGTGTTTTCACTTTCATTCACCTCTAAGTATTTCCTAATTTTCCTTGTAATTCCTTCTTTGATCGATTGATTGTCTAAAAGTATATTGTCTAATTTACAATTTTATGAATTTTCCAGTTTTTTTTTAAATTGATTTCTAACTTCATCCTATTGCGATCGGTCAGAGAAGATACTTTGTATGACATCTGTTTCAAAATTTACTGAGACTTAATTTGTCTCATGTATTAATGGCCTAATACATGGTGTACCCTGGAAAATGTCCCATGTACACTAGAGAAGAATGTGTATGCTGTTGTTGTTTAGAGTGTCCTGTATGTCTTTTAGATCTGGTTGGTTTATTATCTTATGTAAGTCCTCTGTTTCTTTACTTATCATCTGTCTGGTTCTGTCCATTATTGTGAGTGGGATATTGAAGTCTCCAAATTTTATTGAACTATTTCTCCCTTAAGTCTGTCAGTTTTTGCTTTATATATTTTGATGGGCTGTTAATTAGATGTGTGTTTATAATTGTTTTCTTGCTATATTGAACCTTTTATTAATATATAATGACTTCCTTTATCTTGCAACCTATTTTGATTTAAAATCTGTTTTGTCTAATATTAGTATAGCCACCCCTGTTTTTTTTGTTTTTTTTTTTGTTTTTTTTTTTTTTTATTATTATTTGTATGGAATATCTTTTTCCATTTTTTCACTTTTACCCTGTTTGTATCTTTGGATCTCAAGTGAGTCTCTTGTACACAGCATATAGTTGGCTCAGGTGTTTTATCAGCTCTGCCAATCTTTGTCTTTTGATTGGGAAGTTTAATTAAATTACATTTAAAGTAATTTCTGATAAGAAGGGACTTTTGTTACTCTGCTATTTATTTTCTGTGTACCCTACAGCTTATTTTGTCTCTCATTTCTTGCATTACTGTCTTCTTTTGTGGTTAGTTGCTTTTTGTAGTGAAATATTTAAATTCCTCATTTCCTTTTGTGTATATTTGATAACTATTTTCTTGTGATTACCATGGGGATTACATTTAACATCATAAAGTTATAATACTCTAATTTGATTTTATATCCATTTAACTTTAATAACATACAAAAAATGCTCCTTTACAGTTGTTTCTGCCACTTTTGCTTGTTATTGTTACAAAATTACATCTTTATAAGTTTGTGCCAAAAATATAAACTAATAACTCTTAAAATGCATAAATCTCCTAAATTATAGAGAAAATAAGATTTGGAGTTACATACCAAATTTACAGTAATGCTAAGTTTTCCACTAATAATTTTTTCTTTAAATGTTATTAGTCTCTTAAATCATGTAGAAAACAAGCATAAAGTACAGTTACAAACCACTGATACAATAATTACATCTATTATAATTGCCTATGTATTTATTGTTATTGAGATGTTTATTCATACAGCATTGGGTTGCTGTGTCATGTTTTGTCATTTCACTTTGCAGGATTCCCTTGAGCATTTTTTGCAGGGCCGGTCTAGTGGCCATGAACTCCTTCAACTTTTGTTTATCTAGAAATGTCTTAATTTCTCTCTCACTTTTGAAGGACAGTTCTGCCAGTTATAGGATTCTTAGCTGACTTTTTTTATCACTTGGAATATATTGGCCCACTGTCTTCTGGCTTCCAAAGTTTCTAATGAGAAGTCTGCTGTTATTGTTACCGGGGATCCTTTGTATGTAATAGTTCACTTCTCTCTTGCTGTGTTCAGGATTCTCTTTTTGTCTCTTGAACGTTTGATTATAATGTGTCTTGGTGTGGGTCTCTTTGAGTTCAAATTACGTAGAGTTTCTTGAACTTCTTTGAGGTTTATATTCATTTCTCTTCAGATTTGGGAAGTTTCAGCCATTATTTCGTCAAATACTCTCTCTTCCCCTTTCTCTATTTCTTATCCTTCTGGGACTTCCATGATGCATCTGTTGGTCCATTTCATGGTGTCCTACTGGTCCCTTAGGCTCTGATCACTTTTCTTCAAACATTTTCTTTCTGTTCCTCAGCCTCAAAAATGTCCATTGTCCTGTCTTCAAGTTCACTGATTCTTTCTTCTGCCTGCTCAAATCTACCTTTGAATTCACCTAGTGAATTTTTCATTCTGTTGTACTTTTCAGCTCTAGATTTTTTTGGTTTCTTTTAAGGTTTTCTTTTTATTAATATTTCCTTTTTGTGCACACATTGTTTGCTTGACTTTCTCCACATATCCCTTTAGTTCTTTGAGCATCTTTAAGACAATTGCTTTAAAGTCTTTGTGTAGTATATCTGCCAGTAGGTCTTTTTCAGGGGCAGTTTCTGTTGGTTTATTTCTTTCCTTTGAATGTATCATACTTTCCTGTTTATTTGTATGCTTTGTGATTTTTTTGTTGTTTTTGAACACTGGACATTTTAATAATGTGGTAACTCTGAAAAACAAATTCTTCCCTTTCTCCAGTATCGTTGTTTTTTGTTGTTTTGATTTTTGTAGCCCATTTCAGTGCTGAGGATTAACCTTAAATATAAACTTAACATCTCAGCTCTTTTCTGAGACTTTTCTTTGGCATGCATAGTAACTTTCTAATTTTTTTCCCTTACATATGCAGTTGTTTTTGAATGTCCTAGTCTTCAATGTCTGGCTTTTCAAAGAGTAAAATGAAAAATGGTGGTGAGTGAAGGGCTCTGGTCCTTTAAATTCTCTGGAAGTCACTTCAGCCAGAGGAGGAGGGGCTTGCAACAATGTGAGTAGATGGAACATCAGTGGCTCTCAGCTTCTTTCTATCTCATTGATCAGATGCAGCAATCAGCAGTCAGAGCATACATCCTCAATATTTGGAGGACTGAGTCCCTCAGATGGTATGCCCCAGGAACTCTGCACAGCTGCCTGCCATTTGGCAGGGGTAAGGGATACATAGCTGCTACTCTGCTAAGAGCTGAAAATGACTCTAATTAGTCTCAGTGTTCAGTCTTGCAAGTCTTTCTGTGGAAGTTGCAAGCCTTCAACAGATTCCAGAGCACCAAGATAGTTATATCAGACAGATTCTGCCAGTGTAGTTGTTTTCTAGATGGAGAGACAGATTCCTGGGGCTTCCTACTCTACCATCTTCCCAGAGTCCTCTCCTATTGGCCTAGTTTTGAATTGGGGTGCTTGCTTTTTTGTTGTTGAGTTGTAGGAATTCTTTGCATATTCTAGATATTAATCACTTATAAGATATGTGACTTGCAATGTTTTCTCTTATTCTGTGGGTTGTCTTTTCATTCTTTTGATAATGTTCACATTTATATATAGTTTTCCAACTATAATAGTTATACATAAATGTGAAAGCAGATTAATATAATAAAAAGCAAGCAGCAAGCCAAAACCTAGCTATCTGAGTACATGGTAATGTTGCTGCTATTGGATGAAGACTCTCAGGAGAAGACACGATGACCAAAGTCTCTTAGTTGCAGTCTGATTTCAGTTCCCTTGAGAAGTCAGTGAGCAAGGCCATGAGTGAATCTGGGGAAATGTAGGGCTTCCTACAGTCGTGGCAACTGACACAGAGTGGAGTCAGGTATTGGTCATTCATATATTTTTGCTCCGTGTTGCTTCCCAAAATTTATTGATAACCTGCATATTCTGGTTTTCTTATATATCTCTATCCACTTTGACTCAGCACTGATATTCTGTCTTTGGCATTCATCTGCTTTTCCCTGTCATATCTCTTCCTGTACTAATTATACATTTTGCAAATTGTACATTTACCCTAATGTGCCATAACTCATGTTGGTGAGAGAAAAGCTACCCACTAGTTCAGTGAGTAACCAGATAAGATTTCACTCTGGTTATTTCTTTTGGGGGCAGGATTATGCATTACAGTTCCTTCTACAAGATGTTTTTCATTATAAGTCTTCAGTTTGCAACTGCTGTATCCAACTTTCTCAAGAAATTTGCCTTTTTGACCAGAGTTGTCATTGTTTGTTTACAATTTGAAGCTGCAGTGGTGTGCTTATGGTTTTTACTATCAAGATGAAGAAAATTATCTTTACTCTCCGCAAACCCATACTTCGGACAGTGGGAAGAAAATACCAATGTATACTTATTGGCTCTCTCAATCTGGCAAAGACTACTTTGTGGTGATATGTGAAGCTGAGTAAGTAGGCAAAAACCTTGCAATACAGATTTTCAGGAAATTGTCTTTATGATGTGAGAAACAGCATGAGATGATAGCATAAATTTTCAGTACATGATCCTTTGTCTTTAATTCTAGTAAGTGGAAAGAAACCAGAACAAATTCTTTGGAGAATAAAGGTCATTAAGAAGTTTAGAAATAGTGATGTTTTCTGACATGTCTTTGTAGAAGTGCAAGGATGCTGACCTTTATAGTTTTGTCTTTAATTCATAAGAGGGGTGCATAGAAGGGCCCATGTTTTGTACATGAGATCAACTCAAAGCTATAGATTTAGCACTGATAAATAGGTTGATATAAAGCAAGAATAGAGATATTAATCACGTCCTCTTTCCAATCCCAAGGTGCTCTCTCAGTTCTGAAGAAAGGATGAATTTCATGACCTCAGTATTGCACAAATAGAGCCAGCCAGTATAGAATTGGGGAGGGTCTTATAAAAGAACAAGAGTTGTTCTCAGATACAGTCAGATCTTTAGTTAGCAAAATAATAATCACAAAACTGCTTTGCTGGGATAATTTTATGGTTACTGAATTTTTAATGTATATAATGTGTGTATACATATATGTATGACTTTGTGTTTATGAAATCTTGTTTATAAATAGTTTCTCAAAATATAGTATTTGTATTTTATTGGTTAGAGAGCCAGTGTCTTTTAAAAGGTAATAAGGAAACAAGTATTTCCTCAGAGGATATTTCAGAGTTTTACTGCATTGAATAATGGTTCAGTATAAAAGAAATGAGCCATTTCTGTACCTAGCCTCAGGTTATAGAGTCTTGCAGTAATTTTTGGCCTCTCTTCAATTACGATGAATGTGTTAGCATCTGTCCCAGAGCTAAGAATAGTTTAATATAAATTTCATACCACCACCATCCTTGCAACAAGGGAAGAAATAAAGACTTCTTCTTTCTTTGTAGATTGAAACTTCTAAACCCTAGCCTTGGCAGGTCTTTTCTCTTCCAACATCTCTAAATGTCTCTATACTGTTTAAAGAGAGGAGACCGCCAGGATTCAGGATTGAATTATGAGCTCATAGGACTTGTCTCCACCTGCTGGCATTCTGTGGACTTCTTGTTCCAAACACTATAGACTGGAGCATCCTCCTCGACCAGTCTTCTTGCCTTTTAACCACATCATTTATTTAGTGTTTTTTTTTTTTTTCCTTCACTATGACTTTTCCCCATTTTTACCTTTTCCTGTTTTCCCAGTGTATCAGTCTTCTAGTTTTACCTACCCTGATTCTCAGCCTGGGCTGCATGAGCAAACATTTCAGTACTCATCAGTTCTTGCCTTTCTAGCACCCTTAAACACCCACCCAGAATCTCAGTTATTGCATACCCTGAATGCTTCCCTCTGCTTCCAGCTCTCTTTGCTGATCCTATTAGACATTTATATTGCTCGTCCTTGATTGAGCCATCATTATTTGTCAGGATTAAAAGGTTTCCAATAAAATACTAATCAAAAATTGCAATGACTTATTATTTTTATTGCCCTAGACTCCTTAACAAAAATTTTCAAAACAGTTATTTCAAACTATTTCCATACACTTCAAACCTGCCTTCATTTTTGGATGACTGGCTTCTTATCACAGGAAAGTCAGCATGAACTTTCTTTTCTCTTCTCAGGTATTTCAGTTCCCATAACTACCTCACTATCTTAGGTTTTCCCTTAGTCTCAGTTATTTTAACAGGTATTTCTTGAATGCCTGTTCTGTTGACATTTGGTAGATGCTACATTAGAGTGGATCAGTACACTTTACAAGGTACTTGAATATGCATTATCTCATGAAATCATCATCCAAGGTCATCTTGTGTAGTGTTTCAGAAGAAAAATTTCCCTTTCCAAGGCCATACTTTGTATTTGTTTTCTTACCCTTATTACCTCCCACCTTCTCAGAAACTTTGGTCTTAGACGATCTCCTTTCTCTCAACAGTTCTTTTCCTTCTTGATATAAATATCCTTAGGCCTGGCCTATTATTAAAAAAACAATCAAACAAACAAAATCTCCCCAGACATACTCTGTCTTTGAGATGCCATTCTATCTTTTTTCTTCCACTGACTCCCTTATTCACTTACAAATTTTTCATAAGGGTAGCCTTAAGTCTCTAACTTTTAAGTTTTCCATTATTTCCTTATTGCATACATTCTGGCTTCCTATTCTCACACTGAACTGCTTTTTACTGATTCATTAACAATTTCAACCACAGCCCCCCCCCAAAGTGTTCTTTTTATATCTGTATCTGATTACAGGCTAGTTACAGACATATGCAGTGATTCTTCACCCTCAAAGACAACCAAAGTCATCTGAGGTCTTGGCATTGTGGCTCGGGATGACTGGCTGTGGTTGCTGGGCAGTGGGTGAATGAGGTGAGTCAAACACAGAGGCTATCAGGAACTCTCAGTCCTTGGGGAAGGTGAAGAAGTGCCCCTGGGACCTCTAGACATGAGCCTTTAGGACCACATAGGTGACAGGGAACTATTATTTTCTATGATTCATCACCTTCCTTCTGAGGTTACTTGTTTGTGGGGTGAGGCCACTGGCAAAAGTACTTCTTTTTCCTCATGCCCCCACAGGTGAGCCCAACTTCTCTGTAATACCTACAACTTCCAATTAGGCAAAGTGCAGACCAGTTCATCATCACATGGAGTGTGTGCTGTCCTGGTTGGTTTGCTGGGCTCATATTTTTTAAGTCGCCCTCAGTGTCATATGATGCAGACCAGGGGTGTGATCCTCCACAAACACCAGAAGACAGACACAGTAGTTGGTTAGTTTTGAATACCCTGTCCAGAGATGAGAAATTAGACAATTGTATTGTTACCTCCATCTTTAAGTTATCTTGGGGACATCGTTAAATACATATCAGAGCTCCAAGGTTCTGCATGAGGAATTTTCCACTTCATTTGGAGAAGAGTAGTGTATCTAAAATTTTAATTGCAGTCATCATTCCCAATAATGTGGCTCAGAGACAGGTGATAATAGCGGTAATGATTCTCCCTGGTAAACAGGATTGTTTTGCTCTGGCCCCCTATCCCTACATATCTAGGTGGAACATACACACACACACACACAATGGGGAGAGCCTATTACAGTGCTGTGTGCACTGAAGAAAATAAATAGCTATTGAATTAGTACATGAAAAAAATAAATGAATGCTTGAGGACTAGGGATACCTGGGTGTTATATGTGACTGAAAACAGCATAGAGGAAGAAAGCCAGTGGCGATAAGAGAAAGTAAAGTAAATGGGTTAAGATAAAAAAAAAAAAGAGTAAACATTAGAGCCAGATACACTGAAAAGAAATTTCATGAGAAAGTTAGAATTAGCCAAGGTGATTCAGATGGAAAGTATAAAATAGAACAAGCATTGCCTGAGTCATCAGATTAGATGGTTGCCTTTTCAGGCAAGGATGGGTCTTCATTCAGGAACTTGTTTCTTGTCAAATATCAGGAGTAGAAAATGAAAATTCAGAACAGGAAAAAGGAATTTTTTAAAAAACTCAGATAAATGATTCTATTCTAGAGAAAATTCAGAAGCAGGAGAGGAGTGTTTATTAAAGATGGAAAAGGTGAGAGAGTATGAGTATCATGATCAGGAGCCAGTCCCTTGCCCTTGCTCATGCCTGCAGTGGCTACTGGTATGACTTGGTTTGCTGAAGAATCTGGCCTGTCCCCAAACATGCCTTATATCTCAGACTTCTATTATTTCATTTACTTCTTTGAAGCTGCATATGTGATGCTAAAGGGTTCCTCTTAAAAACGCAATTCTTGGCCTGGGAGGATAACCTATTATTAACATGGATTAGTGGATTTAATTAGCTTAAGTGACTTAACAGAGAAGCAGGTCCTGGTTCTACAACTCCTTGTATGACATGCTTAGTTCTCTCCACCTCATTTTTCAAATCAGATGGTTTTACTGGATTTTTTCCGTAATATTTATTGAGTGGGTACTGTGTGCCAGAGATTGTTTTGGATCCTGGAGAAACAACAGTGAATAAAACAGACTAAACTCCCTGCCCTCGTAGAGCACACATTCTGGTGTGTATGTGGGGAGGGCAGACAATAAATGAATGAGTAATCTATATAGTATTTCAGGTCATGGTTTAGGTTTGGAAGAAAAAAATTGGGAAGGAGGATAGGGGAATGTTAGGGTGGGGAGATGGTGGTGATGGCAATTTTAGATAGTGTGGTTAGGGACAGCCACTCTGAGAAGCCAACATTTGAAGGAAGTGAGGGAACAAGAAGCCATGTGGTTGTCTGGAGGAAAAGCACTCAGACAGAGGGAATAACAAGTGTAGTGGGCCTGAGGCCATGTTTAAGGGAAGGGAGGAGTCCCTGCAGCCCTCGCTGAAGGAAGGGAGAGCAGCAGGAGAAAAGATCTGAGGAAAGCTAGAACAGACTCCATACGGCCTCAGGGTCCATTAGAAGGACTTTGTTCTTATTTCAGATGAGATAAGATGTTGGAGGGGTTTAAGCATCAGAGTGGCATGACTTTGAGAGAACAAGGGTAACAACTGGGAGACCACTTGGAAGGTTGTTCATAGCTTGGACTGGAGTGATAATGATGGAGGAAGCATCACATTCTGGATGTATTTTGGAGGGAGAGGACACAGAAAGACATACATGGGAGAAGGCTGTATGTAGCTGGAGACAGCAACTGTAATGATGTTGCCACAAGCCAAGGAATGCTAGGAGCCACCAGAAGCTGGAAGAGGCAGAGGAGGATCCTCCCCTAGAGCCTTTGGAAAAAGTATGGGTAGCTGACACCTTGATTTCAGAGTTCTGGCTCTAGAATTGTTAGAGAATAAATTTCTGTTGTTTTAAACCACCAGGTTTGTGGTAAGCTCATACAGATGACTAGCAGACATCAACATGGAGAAGTTGAAGTGACCAATCAATTTGGATTTCAGGGAAAAGATCTGGGCCAGAGATATAATATGGCAAGTCTTTAGTATAGAGGTGATGTTTAAAAGCAATGAGAGTGGATGAGATCCCCAGAAAAGTGTCTTGAGAATAGAATAGGTCCAAAGTCCAAGTCCTGTGGCTCTATGTTTGGATATCAGGCAGGTTAGGGGGATTTGGGAAGATCAGCTGGTGAGCTCATTGGGCTGAAGTCTGGGGGGAAGCCCTTCAATCTTTCTCTCTTTCTGAGTATCAAGGGAGGAAATGATGTATTGAGTTAGAGACCTCCTACTTCTAAGGCACTCAGTTAGTTTTTGTTCTTTACTAACCTCAGATGTCTTCCATCAGGGAACATTTTAAATTAGGGGAGGATGAAAGAACAGGGGGGACCTTTTATACTGTTCAAGAAGAAGTGTATGAAGTTGCCAGAATACTTACTGGAGCAGCATAGAAGCTGTGTCTTTAGTCCTTTTCTCACTCCAAAAGAGAGAATATATCAGATCAAAGGAGAAATTAGAATCAATTAGAGAGATATGGTTTTTCAAATAGTCATAGCAAGTTAAGACTAGAAGGGGCTTACTGTGATAATGTGTGTAGGCTCAGCATACAGCTCTACATATAATGGGTGAGCAAATTATGTCATTATTAGTTAATGATTATTTTCTAATCTCAAACTACCATTTTACAGATTAAGAAACTGAGACTCAAGATATTCAGGAACCAACAGTAATTCCCTTGAGCTACATAGAAACAAAGAGAAGTCAGGGGAAAGTCCTCAGTTTGCCACTTTAAGCCTTCTGCTTTCTGGTTTCTACTCCATTTCAGTGCCTCACCCACCACTCTCTTAAGTGACCCGCTCAGTGCTTCCAGTCACCTCCCCTCCTCTGAGCACACCATCAGTCCCTCTCCATCCATACTCTCCCCATGTATGCTTTGCCCGCAGTCTCTTCCACTCTCCCCCTACCCATGTCCTTGCTCATTTTCACAGCTCTAACAACACCTGTGAACTCTTCTGACCTCTCTATATTACTCTCTTTGAATTCTCTAGCATGATTCCCAGGACACTGTCTGGATATTGCAGCTGCTAAAGTGGTAGTGAGTGAAATGCTCTTGGCTTCCAGCACCCCGCCCCCAGCAGACATTGTCTGTATTGCAGAGCAGAAATTGGGTGAATATTGAGGGAAGCAGCTCAGGGGCTACACACACACACACACACACACACCTTTTTTTTTTTTTTTTTTTTGCTTGGCAACTGCCCTGATGAAACCCTGCTAACAAGTTGTGTTGTGTCTGGCATGGCCTGTGTGACATTTGCCATCATTTATTACCTTGTTGTAAAAAGACCTTGAAAGGCTTTAAAGTTGGATCCCTCTCATAACATCTGAATTAAAATAGCGTCATATCCCTATTTGTATGGATAACTTCTAATAATCCAGTAGTTTACTTCTTTTGGTAAGATTTTTATTCTCCTAAAGTTTTTGCATAAGGATAAACTTAGGATAACCCAGGAAAAGAGAAAATTGATTTCTTGTGAGAAAGATCCTGATAACAATGATGTGTGCCAGTGGTAACCAGTATCTTTTTAGATATATACTTTCTTGCTTCAAGGACTGATAAATACTAGTGTCCTTGGTGACAGTAATGAGGGATTCGTCCTCTTGTATTTACCTTTGCTCTTTTGTCTAAAATTATATTTACCTTGTCAATAGACAATCTAGATGTTTTTCCTCTAATATGTGTGGTAGTTACAATTACTGTTAGGGCGGTTTGTATTATTTTTTAAATTCTTAACAAAAGTTGCACAATTAGAATATCTGAAAGTAAAGTTTGAACTCTGGTGAAGGTTCATAGTAAAAGAAACATAAATTATCCTCCTATTTATACTTTCATGTCCATAAATTATATATGAGGCTTTCTATCTTGTGTGTCAAAGATATCTGTTCATTAAAACTGAGTGAATGAAGGGATACAAAATTTTATGTATACTGAACACTTGTGTGCAACTTTCTGAGTGGATGTATGTTTTCAGTCTCTTGAGTGTTTTATTAGGACTGGAATTGCTGGATCATATGGTAACTGCATATTTAATATTTTTGAGGAGCTGTCAGGCCTTTTTTCAAAGTGGCTATACCAATTTGCATACCCACTAGCAGTGTATGAGGGTTTTATTTTTTACACATCCTTGCCAACACATATTACTAAGTGTTTTGGATTATAACTATCCTAGTGGCTGTGAAGTGAGTGGTATCTCAATGTGATTTTGATTTGATTTTCCTGTTAGCTAATGATGTAGAGCACCTTTTGATGTGCTTATGGGCTATTTGTATATCTTCTTTGGAGAAATATCTATTGTGATCCTTTGCCAATTTTATATAAGTTTGGTTTTTTAAAAATTGTTTCCTAAGAGTTCCTTACATCTTCTAGATATAGGCTCCTTAACAGATATATAATTTGCAAATATTTTCTTCCATGGGTTGTCTTCTCACTTTTTTGATGGTGTTCTCTGAATCGCAACAGTTTAAAATTGTGACATAGTACAATTAATTTTTTTCTTTTGTTATTCGTGCTTTTGGTGTCATATTTAAGAAACCATTGTCTAATGTATGGTCACAAAGATTTATGCCTATGTTTTCTTCTAAGAGCTTTGTAGTTTTAGCTCTTACATCTAGGTCTTTGATCCATTTAGTTAATTTTTGCATATGTTATAAGGTAGGGCTCCAACTTCATTCTTTGGCATGTGGCTATACAGTTGTCTTGGTACCATTTATTGAAGAGACAATAGTCTTTCATTCATTGAATTGTCTTGACACTCTTGTTAAAAATCTATTGACCATAAATGCGAGAGTTTATTTCTGAACCGTCAATTCTATTTCAGTGGTCTATATGTTTATCCTTATGCTGGTGCCATGCTGTCTTGATTAGTGTGACTTAACTGCTCTCCTTTTAATACTCAAATGACAAAAAAAGGGTATTTAAATTGTATTTAGTGGAGTTGTCTCTTATTGCATCAGTCCCCAGCCTTTTTGGCACCAGGACCGGTGCTCCTATGAGAATCTAATGCCTGATGATCTGAGGTGGAGCTGAGGCAGTGCTAGCACTGGGGAGCGGCTGCAAATACAGATGAAGCTTTGCTCCCTTGCCAGCCACTCACCTCCTGCTGTGTGGCCAGATTCCTAACAGGCCACTGACTGGTACCTATCCACAGCCCTGGGACTGGGGACCCCCGTCTTATTGGTTAGGTAATAAAGCCAATGTAAAAGGTGCAAAACAAACATAGGTGTAGTTACCCTTACAAATGACTAGTAAGCAATTTTCTATACTTCCCAACAGTTTTCTGGAGTTTAGTTCTGTTCTGTCAACATTTATTTTGCCAGCATCAGATTACCAAGATCTTTAAGAAGATCACTGGAGATGGATGAACAAATAAATAATAAAAAAACATAGTTTGCTTATTTTCCTGATTGAAAAGAATGCAACCTAATCATTATTAGAAACGTTTGAATCTCAAAAAAGTATTAACAAAAAAGGAAAAATCATCCTGTTAGCTACATTGGGGTCACGTGAAATTTTAGTTCAGAATTATTTACTCATGCCCTTTAGAAGTCGATCAGGTTTGGTTTTTACTGTGGAACATACATTCTCATCAGGGGTTATATTGCCTTCAAAGGGACGAAAATTATTTCTTGGGAGGCTAAAATCTTATAATAATAATAAGTTTGAGGGCCTCAGTGGACCACAGTGTATAAATAGATATTTAAATTCATGGGGCAGGGGAGCGATAGGAATAATGTCCAGAAAGTCTCCTTATGGGGAATGCTTACTCCTGAAACTCATATGTTGAGGTATTAACCCCTGGTACGTCAGAATGGGACTATATTTGAAGATAGGGCCTTATAGAGGTCACTAAGGTAAATGAGGTTATTAGGATAGGTCCTAACCCACTATGACTAATGTCCTTCTAAGAAAATGAGATTAGGACAAAGACAAGCTTAGAGGAAAGACCGTGTGAAAATTAAAAAGAAAGCAGGCCATCCGCAAGCCAAGGAGGGAGGCATCAGAGGAAATCAGCCCTGCCGATGCCTTGGTCTGGGACTTCCAGCCCCTAGAACTATGGAGAAGTAAATTGTTTAAGTTACCCAGTCTCAGTACTTTGTTATGGCAGTCTTAACAAACTAGTAGAGGGAATGATAATGACCAAAAGGTTGAGAAACACCAATGGTGAATAACTTACTATATTTTATGTTCTTTTACTTCAAGTATATTTCTTTCTGATTCTCAAAATTGGTTTTTAATTTTATAAGCTTATTAATAAGTGCCATCTGCAAAGGAATTTACCCTTCTACATCAACATCTAATTCGAACCTCAAAATTTCTTTATATAGTGTTAAGATTCCTATAATATAGATGCCTCCGGGCATTTATACATGTCATTTCCTCTACCTGGAAAGACACTTCCTTACATCCTACATACTTCCCCTCTTCTCTGCTGTATTCTTTCAGGAACAAGCTTCCTCTAGGAGACCTTCCTTGACCCTCCAACTTGCTTTCTTAGCACTTAGTATTTTCCCACCATGGTGTCAAGTGTGCTGTACTGTGTGTTGCCTGTTTATTGTATATTTCCTCTCCCAGACTGGCAGCCCTGTGAATGGGAACTCTTTCTTTCAAAACTGAATTTCCAGCATCCAGCAAAGTGCAAATATATGTTGTTCATGGATGAATCAGTTAATATATCTAATAACTTAAACTTAGTTTTTAAAGCATCTATATTCAGTTCTTTCTCAATGATACCATGCTTCTTCTCTAATAATTCATCTGAATTACTTGTCCTAATGGGCTTGGTTTTGTCCCTGAGTATAAAAGAATGCTCATGGGATCTGCTCTGTGCACTGTGCTGCAGACCCCTTTCACATTCTGGCAGTGTGGCATGCATATATGTATACATGTGTACATGTGTGTATGCATACCATGTGCACATGCATATGTATGTGTGTGCATATAATGGACTCAACCTTGACTTGTTTCCCAAAGAATATCATGCCACCTACAACAGTGAAAAAGCCTCCTATTACTCCTTTTATAGTTTCCCAGTAACCTCTTAGTGGAGATCAGGATACACATTCCTTCTTCTAACAATTGTCAGAGATGGGTATTGAACAATGTTTAGGATATAACATGAAGGTAACAAGGCTGAATCCAAATTGTTTGTACACTGTGATTGTAATGGTTTCATTCCTTCTTTTCACATAGACCCTGCAGGTAGGGATATAAAGGTGACTAAGAAAGGCTTTTCCTTGTGTGGAATATGCAATTTATGAAGACTAGTTATGAAAACAGGCTAATTCTACTGCAGCAGGGTTAGCGGTACAATAGAGATAGGAACAGGATGCTGTGAGGCCTAATGAGCCTGGCAGCTGCTCTGCCTGGAGGTATTTTGGGAAGGTGTCATATGTGAGCTGGATTTTGAAAGGAGAGTAGGAATATACCAGATGAAAAGTGGGAAAGAAATACACAAAGGCACAAATCTATGGACAAGTGTAGTTTAAAAATGAATATGTGATAAAAAACTGAAGAGGAATATTCTGAAATAAATAGTTGAATAGTTGGTGATTTTTGGTTGTAGAAGTACGAGTAGATTTCTTTTTTCTTTTTCAAAATTTCCTTTAATATTGCCACTCTATTGTTTTCATAATTCAAAATCAAACAAAAGCCTGTGACTATTGTATCAGAGCCTTAGAGTGAATTGATTTATTTCTTATTGCCTATGTTTGTACTTAATTTAACACCCAGATTAAAACACCAGTATTGCCCAAGCAACTACATTGTTATTAGGTTTTTTAGGAGAGAATGCAGAGCAGGATACCACTTGGTTCCTTTTTTGATAAACAGACCCCAAGTTTCCTTTTTCTTTGAGTTTTTGTTGACTGGGTCTCATCTGGAAGGCCAGGATAGGCCTGGTGGGGGAGTTATCCTTTGCTTATATATATAGGTGTCTTTTAGCCTAGTTGAGCAGAGAGAATTTACTCTGCATGTAGTTAGTGGAGTGTGCTCAGTCAAGAAGGTGAGACAAAAGGGTGGCTGGGAGGGAACTGGGAAGGAGTGAATTATTTTAGTTACAAGGGAAAAATGCACAGAGGGAACTCTCAGAGGGCACTGCAGGTCCAGAGAATGGGGCAAGAAACACGGCAGGTGAGGTGGGGCTATACAGGAAACCAAGTCTGTAGACACTTGGCTGGTGGTGGAAGGCTCCTTTTATGTGAAGCCCAGCGTGCCTCGCCAGGGCAGAGAAGCCACTGAAAGGCACCACGCCGGCCCAGACACCAGGCTCTGGAGATTTTCCCAAAACAACTTTAGAGTGAAGCTGAATAGGCTTTTCAGTCCCTTGTGATACAGTGAAGGGTACAACTGGCTCTAAAAGTGTGTATGCAAAGATGCTTCCTTCCTGATTTTATTTGTGGAAGAAAGATTAAAAAGAAAATATTTTAAATTACTTTAAATTTGAATCATCACATTTTTCCAACTTCAGAGACTGTTTTTCTCTGTCCTTTTTTCCTAATAATTTTTATTTCATCTGGGTCAAAACCAAACTTATTTCTAATGTCCCCCTGATGATTTTTTCTTTTAATCTTCTTTCTCCTCTTTAAAAATGTAAGAACCTCAACTTTGTGCAATAACAGATTTGTCTTTTTCCCACCAACAGAAGGCAAGTGTAGGTTTACCGTTTGAACTGTTTAATAATTTGAATGATCAAAACATGAGCACTAGAAGAGTGATGTGTGAGGGGATATATAAGACAAGATAAGAAAAATTGCAACTTAGAAACACTATATTCTAATGGCTCTTATATTTGTGTTATTATCTGAGTATTTAATATTTTAAAATACCTTTCAGAACTCTGTTAGAAAAATGGTGGTAATAATATTGTGTAAGTTTGCATGGTGACAGATGATTGCTAGAATTAATGGAGTGATCACATTGTAAGGTATAAAAATGTCAAATCACTATATTGTACACCTGAAACTAACATAAATAATATAATGTATACCAACTATACTTTAAAAATAAAATATTTCTTAAATAATGGTAAAAAACTAGAAGGAATTGTTCAAGTTGGTAGCATTAGCTGGAAATATGACTGTGTTCCGGACTATAAAATGTTTTTTTCAGAGGTGGTTTAAACAATTCCAAATTAGATGCTTATAAATCATCTAACATTCTTTGTAGGCAACCAAGTATACTGGATCAGATATTAAATTGCACCAGATTTTTACTCATCTTAAAGCTCTAGTATGGCATAAGTCCAAAGATCAGATATCAGCTCTGCCAAATAAGTTCTACATAACTTTTAATTTTTTTACAGTACTATCACACCACACACACACATATGTTACTGCGTAGGTGACTTAAGAATTCTTGTTCTGTTTGCCAGATAATCTCTGGTTATAAGCTAAAGAGTGGCTCTACTTTTATGGACCTTGCTTTGAACTTGAGTATTGCACATACTGTGGTAAATGGTGGTAGCTTGCCAACTCATTAGTAAGGTCAGTTTTCTAGAAGATATAGTTACAAAATAAAGGCCCCTGTCTCATCAACAGATAGTTTCAGTGGCAAAGTCAAGGTAACAAGTCTTAAAGTATTTATTACCTTTAAAGGCACCTACCCTTTAGTGACTGGCAACCAGGACACCAGGCCTTTATTCACAGAGACAGCTGATATGTTTAGAATCACTACTGACCTTCTCTCTAAAAACAAATTTCTAAAGTGTATCATTTCTAAAGCTACATTAGATCAACCCACTCATTTTCTCTCTTACTCCAATTATCTTGTTAACCTTAGATCAAATTAAACACCCGTATGACTGTCTTTTGTGCATATTCTTTCCTATCAAAAATACTTTGTACTTAGCACTGCTTTGCCTAAGACCTACCTGGATGTTCTATGGAGAATGTATCACATACAGTTTTGTTTTTAATAACTTAGGTATCTGTATAGCATGCTTGCCAAAAATACGAAGATCTCATTGAGGGAAAATGCTCAGGTAAAATGGCTAGTTAATTTTCCGATAAAAGCATTTTTGTTTCTTGCCTCTATTCATTCACTTCCAGAAAGTACTTATTTAGTATTTGTGGTTGATGATGATATTATGGAAAGTTAAGTAATATATTAAAGCATCAGCATAAGAGATGTAGCAAAGCATTAAGAGTCAAAATATTGTTGTGAAGTCAGAAAGGAAGAATATCATTGTAAACTAGAGTGACAAGGGAGGGCTTTGGAAAGACTGGGATTTTTGTTCATTCACTCATTTATGAAAAGTTTATTGGGCGCTTACTAAGTTCCTGGAACCTCTCTAGGTATTAGGCATAAAACAGTGAACAAGACTCACCAGTGCTCTGCGCTTTAAGTGCTTACATTCTGGTGGGAGCACAAGAAAATAAACAAAAAAATAAACTTAATGAGAAATATCTGATTACGGTTCTTAATAACTTTAATATAAGGTGCTCTGATAGAGTGCCTTGAGAGGATATTTTAGATTGTTTGTCAACATAGGCTGTTTTAAAGGGGTGATGTTTAAGCTGAGGCCCGAAGGACAAGAAGGAACCAGCTTTGTGGTGATTTGGGCACTCCAGGCAGAGGGGCGGCCAGTGTCCAGGCCCTAAGGCTGGAAGGAGCTTCTTATGTTGGAGGAACAAAAAGATGAGATCAGAAAGGTTGATAGGGGTAAGATCATGTAGGATTTGTCTGTCTTTTTAATACTTTGGCTTAAATGCTCATTGTAATGGTAAGCCATAGAGAACTTTAAGCAAAAGAGGGCCATCAGCTGGTTCATGTTTTAAAATTTAATTCTGGATGCTGCGTAAAGAACGGTTTTAAGGATGACAAGAGCAAAAGCAGAGACACAAATTATGGAATGATTATAGAAGTCTAATCAAGAAATTATAGCAAGAGATTATAGTGTCTTTTCCAAAGAGAGTAATAGAGGAGATGGAGTGAGTTGGGTAGATTCAGGATGTGTTTTGGATATAAAGCCTACAGAATCTGCTCATAGATTTGAAATGGATGACTTATAGATTTCTGGCTTAAGCAAATGGCACACTTTGAGGAAAGATTAGGATTTGGAGAAAAGGAGCCAGGAATTTTAGTTACAGAGATAGGAATAGACATGACTTATGGTAAAAACAAAAAGCTTTTTCTCAATACTTCCAAGAACAGAGGACATCAAATTCTATTCAATAAATTCAAAAAACATAAATGTATAATTTTTCTATATGCTGGGCTGTCAGGAGAGGAAGTAGACCAAGTAGGTTGGGGAAATGAAGAATGGAAAATAGAAGCAAGAAGAAAAGCAAGTCAGAGAAAGACACAAAGAAGAGATAGATACAGAAAGAAAAATTATAGACAAAGGAGACACTCAAAATTAGACACAAAGAACATGCATGCCCACACAGATTCTGCATTCTTCAGCATTCTGCACATAGATCTAAAGACAGATGCTAGAGGCAATTGTAAGGAGGTCAGAACATTTTTTTCTTTATTGTAATTACTGTGGAAGTGATACCAAGAGAACTACCAAAAGCAAATGAGACCAAATCTTTTTTTTTGAAGTAGGAAAATTGCCTTTATTGCATTCTTTGTTGTTAGTTGAGGATCTTGGACCCTGAAATGTTTCCAGGATGAAAATGGATTTTTCAATTTGTTATTAGCTAAGCAGTAGGTTCAATAATGACCTGAAATATATCAGTAGCAGTGCACAATTATTCATTTTGTAAAGAAAAGAGGCTCTCAAAAGGTGTTCTTCCTCCTTAATGGAAAAAATGAGAAATTAACTGTCGATTAATAAGTTAAGTTACAAGAATAAACACATGAACAAAAAAAACAACATATATATACTTAAGTTCCATACCATACTATACCATGCCCTAAACCTACCTGAATTTTTTGACATAATATATAGGCTCTGTTTAGAACAGAAAAACATTTGAATTTTTTTGTTTGGTTATTTGATCTACATCTATCCTAGATCAATTGTTAATTTTCTTAAAAACTGGTTATTGGTTAAAAATGTGATTACTAGAAATCCATAAGAACCTACAAATGAATCAATGGGGAAATACGAAAAACAAGATTTTTTCTAAGGATATTGTTAGAAGACCAAGAAGAATGCTAGGTATACTGTAAGAGAAGGTACATTATTGAGACCTCCACTCTGCTTCACCTCAAAAGACCAGTGAATCTGTATCATAAACAATAAAAATAATTGAGTTTAAAAGCTATGGTACTACCTTGGGCTGAAAAGTCAGGAACTACATTTGGTTGAGGATTTTTTTTATCCCTCCCCTCTGCTCACTCTCTCTTTCCCTTCTTTTCTCTTTCCTTATTTGTTTTCTTTCTTTTACTTCTTTCCTTGTTTTTTTTTTTTTTCCTTTTTTTTTCTTTTGAATTCTTATATGATCTTTCCTTAAGAGGGCATAAAACACTCAAGCATTACACCTGAGTTCTGTTATTTACAATTGTCCTAGTATTCTGTGAAAAAAACTAGACTGGATTTCTAAAATATATTTTAATGTTCAAAACTAATGCTTAAATGTGAAACTTGCATTTGTCCTCTGGTCCTGCCTTCTTGCCTTTTAGGATTCTTATTATGATGTTCATTACACTTTTACCTGTCAGAGTCAGCTCTTGACAGCTCCACGGCAGAACAAGGCCACGGGTACTGAGACATGTCTGGTGAGGTGACTGGGGATGTGTTGTGAGTTATAAAGACAGATAAATTATCACTGCTCCTTCCTGGTGAATGATGCTAAATATCTGCCACAAGAGTTGTTGTTTACGAGTGGCCATTCAAGATAGAGAGCTAAAATGGAAAATGGTCTGGTTAGTATAGAAAGTTTTATGCAGGAAGTATTACCATTTGACTTTTTCTTTGAATCTTGATTAATACAACTTCATCAAAGGTTAGGTGAATGGGTTACATATGAAAGTGTTTTAAGTATTGAAACATATTTTTGATCTGAGTTATTTAATTACATTGAAAGTATCTTTCAGGCATAGTCTTCACGGCAGGTAGTGCCTGTAGGTTGCTGCATAATTTGGTTTCATGCATGAGTGTATGTGAGTTTAGTGGAGTGCAGGTGTTTGGCCAAGAATAAACATATATCTTGACATACCGTCTCTACAGACATTCTCATCCAGGTGACATAGATTAGATTTCAGGAGGCACTTTTAGAGTAAAATAGTATAAAGAGTTTGAGAGATGTATGTAGCCCATCACTAAATATTTCCTTCCCATTTCACATTACTCAACCAGGATTCCTTAAAAATATTAGTAAACTCTTTAAAGTTTATTTATTTGGTTCTTCCTGAAACCCTCAAGATGACTTTTTTTTTTTTTTACCTTGATCTGGGAATTTTTGCGAGTCTGTGTTTGACGGTCCTATCAGCACGAGTGTGGTGGTTGGGAGAGTGACTTGGACTCTGAGCCCTGGGAACATTCTTCTGTAAGCTCCCCTGCTGGTCACCTGCATGGCCTCATGGAAGTCTCTGCTGGGAACCGAAGTCTTCATCTGTACTGTAGGTTGACAATTTTTCTGGAACAGACCAGAAAGTAACTGTTTTAGGCTTCCCAGGCCACGTATGGTTTCTATTGAATATTCTACTTTGGTTTTACTTGTTTTGTCATTACCCTTATAAAATAGTAAAACCATTCTCAGACCCTGGGCCACACAGATGCAGGTTGTGGGCTGGATTTGTTCCCCTTACCTCGGTTTGTCAACCCCTGATCTATATAAATAGAAAAGGAGGGAGAAAATGTAAAAAGTGGAGTTTGAACTGACAGTTTTAGATATACCACTCTAATATATTCTCTGAGGAGCACCAGGCTAAAGGGTAGATATTGGAAGCAAGGGTTTTTGTTTGCTTACTTGTGTTTTGTTTTATTTTAAATATTATATATTCATAATATAGTTTCATTTTGTAATTCTTGGGTTTTAAATTTGATTTCACTCTTATTTCCTGTTCTTCTTCAACTCTGTAAGTATACTGTCCAGCCACATCACTTGCCCAGCACTGCCCAGTGAGTATCTTCTTACCTTTCTTTCTGCACAGTTGCTGTTGGCTGATACAGTTGGTGAATTGGCCTGGTCCCCATTAATGTGTGGGGTCTAGTGATGGACTTTGGGGCTTTGATTACAGAACCACATTGAACACTTCCTTCTGTCCTCAGGCACATTTGATAATGAAGCCTACATGCTACTTTTATGCCTTCCGTTCATTTACCTACCACAGTAATTTAGGGATAACCTTCTCCATGCCACAAAAATGCTCTCTCTGCCTCTTTTTTCTTTTGGAAGGATCACTCCTGATTTTGGCATTGATAAATGGAAGGGACACTTTTTCAGTCCTTTCCTAACTGAACTTGTTTGTTGCAGAGTCACTGTTGGCCATTGATGCACAGGAATGCTTTATTACCAGGTTTCTTGGATCCTTCTCATGCTCCTTGCTGTCCCTTCTCCCATCCTCTTCCCTCTTGGTTCCCCTTCT
The DNA here is from genome assembly GCA_028627145.1 of Eidolon dupreanum. Lineage (NCBI taxonomy): Eukaryota > Metazoa > Chordata > Mammalia > Chiroptera > Pteropodidae > Eidolon > Eidolon dupreanum. Next base: position 31,935,976 of record CM053513.1, read on the forward strand.
GCCCGCTGCTTTCATGTGGCAGTTTCCCTGGCTTCTTTCCAAAACCCTCTTCTCCTGCATGCTCTCCTGAGTTGGTCTGTCAGCTCTATGTTTGTGACTGCCAAATGTGCATCTCCATCTCAACCTATCCTGCTAACTTAACACTTCTTCACCCAGATGCCATTAGATGTAACTAGTTAAATGCCCCACAAACATCACAAAATTCAGTATATGCAAAACTCACCTCATTGCCATCTCCCCTAAACCTAAATTTCCTCTTCTGTTCCCATGTCACTTACCCAAGTCACCCAAGTCAAAAGTGTGAACATTTTCCTATGTCTTGAAGTTTCTCTGTTGTTCACTCCCAACATACACAATCACTTAGCAAATTTGTCTGATTTTATCTCATAATCTCTTATCTTCCGTATCCCTCCTGCTCTGCTACCATGTCATTAATTCAGGCTCTCATCACGCCTCTCCATTATCGTTTTCTAAAGTTTTGTCCTTCATAAATCCATCTTCCCCTCTGTAGCCATTATCTAAAATTCAAACCTGTTACTATGTCACATGCCTTAAAGCCCTTCAGTGGCAACCCATCATTTACAGAATGAAATGCAAACCGCTTATTGTGCCTGTGTGACTCTTTATGTGGCCCCTCCACTCTCCAGACCTGTTTCTAGACACCCTTTGTCCACTTTACCTTCTAGTAATACCACATTCTTGAGGTCCTGGAGCAGTCTGTGCTTTTTCGTGTTTCCGTACCTTTTCTTGTGCTGTTCCTTTGATATTGGTTAACTCTATGTGCACTTCAAAACTCAGCTCAGACTTGCTCCCACATGTGCATCGCCCTCTCTTCCCACTCTTATTGAAGTTGTTTCTTGATACCCATCTCCCTCATAGATTGTGCACTCCAAGAAAGAGAAATCTTATTTGTTTCTCATCAAATCCCAAAGCCTCCCTCTAATTTATCTCTGTTGATAACCCTGTACAGTTGACATTATTACACCATTTTACAGATGAAGAAGCTAAAGCTCAAAAGAAGCTGAATAAATATCTTGCTCAGTGTCCCATCCAGCAGTGTAGCAGGAGAACTGGGATTTTATCAGTGTTTACACATGCTAGTTACACATACAAAATGAAACAATAACTTGCAGTTTTAAGTTTGACATACTCACTTTTACCCAAATCATCTTGTGATTTTTGAGGAGTAGAAAGAACAATGGATTTAGTATCAAAGTCCTGGGTTAGAGTATTCTTTTGGCCATTTCTAGCTAAACTGAATGAAGTCAAGTTACTTACTCCCTCTCAGTTTTTCCTTATCTTTCAAATAGGCATAATAATAATTGAACAGACTGTGTACTGCATATTAAAGTGCTTTGCAAAGGCTGTACCAGTCTGACTTATTCTTCATTTTTCATTCTAGTTCACATATTTGGGTATACTTCAGAGACCAGATTCAGGCAAATTATTTTAGTTTTTTTTTTTTTTCCCATAATATTATACCTCAGTTTCTTTCAAATTAGAGGTATTTTCCTTTAACTTTCAGGAGTAAATGAATTAATATTTAGTATCACCAGTAAAGTGCAACATTTAGAATGACCTATACAAGTTTAGGAGTATGAGTTTACATGCCTTGAAAAGTTCATACCTTAACTCAAAGTAGGATTTCCTGTGCTAGCTAAATTGGGTCACTTTCTAAGTGAAAGGAGCTTGTGTTGCTCCAGTCACAGGGCTTCTTATCCTTCCTTTTGTTAAGCTGTAAACACGATGCTTTCTTCTCCCTCACTACACTGTTACTCCTTTTATTACTCGAGGGTTCACTTTGCAGATTTTTTTTCTGAGCCCTATCACTTTTCTTGATAGAATGTCTACTGTTAAGTTGCCACCTATGGGTGTTACTTCCCATAGGGAACCTAGCTAGTGTGTGTATGGGAATCATCAGACAAAGTAGTTTTGGTGAGGGCGTTCTAGGATTTTATGGTCTGCAGTACTGGGTTTCCAGTTGAAGTACTGGGTTCCCAGTTGAATTCTCCAGGTGCCTACCTGTAAAGGAGGAGGATTTATTTCATGGGCTGATAGAGTTTCAATCTATCATTAATGTATAAAAAGTTCTTAAAGACAAGTTTTACATTTACTGTATGTCTTCACTTTAAGTTTTCATTTAAAAATAGTTACATTTATTTAACAGAAATATATTGAAGGGCATATATGTGCCAGAAACTACCCCCTCTGAGGGGATAGAATAGAGACCAAGAGAGACACATGTTCTGCCTTCCTTGAGCTTGTTATGACTTAATCTGAAGGGTAAATTTTAAACAGGTAGTTATACTCACATGAATCTAATAAAAAGGGAAATGCAGGGTTTAGGTGAGCTCTAATGGACTACAGCGTGGTCATCTGCCTGGCACCCCTTTTCTAGAATCAGATCTTATACCCAGTCATCCATATGGTTATTGTTAGTACAATCTGAATCAACGCTGGGGTCTCAGTTGATTGGTTCAAAGGTGAGCACCTATCAAACTGGGTCAATAACTGTTCTTTCCCAGGAATTTTGGAAATGAAACAGAGGCAGGAAGGGCAAGGAATTTCTGGGTCTCTCTATACAGTGATGTGGAAGCATGGGAGCTTTTAGGGTCACCCTTAGGCCTGAAAGAGGGGAGGAAGCCATGAGAAGAGAGTGGGAGGACATGCTTCAAATTCACAGGTGTGGATAGCAGAGGGGAAAGTGCTGGCAGTGTTCGGGTGTCTGGTTAGAGTTCTTCATGATATCCGACCAGGGTGCCCCAAATCTTTATAACAAATCCCCCCTCCTTTTTTTTTTTGCTTGAGGTAGTTTGGGTTGAATTTCTCTTATATGACACCAGAGCAGTTTTTTTTCCTAATACAGACAGTATATATAGCACAGGGACCTAACTTAAGGGATCAGGGAAAGTCACTTGCAGTGTTGTGATTATTGATTCATTTCGGCTATAAGTGATCATTTAACCCACTGTGTAGCTGGAATTGATTTCTCTTTCTCTTTAGAATGGATTTCTTCACTCATATTGAAAGCCTGCTATGGTCCAGGGGTTGTAGTAAGCACTGGGGAGGTGAAAGTGATTACAGGGCACTGGGCCTTTGAAGAGCTTTTACTAGCTACTAAACCACTTGCTGACATTGTCATATGCTCTGTTATTTCTTTTTAAGTTTCAGTTACATTAAGGAATAAGGAGACTTTGGGGGACTAGTCTGGTAAAGTAACTTCTGTATTACATTGTTTCGGTGGTAAATGCATTTCCTAGTTGATGGGGAGAATTTTTGCCCTTTGGCTATAGAAATTCATTAATTCAATAAATAATTTTGAATGTCTTCTCTATGTTTCAGACACTGTTCCAAGCTTTGGAAACAGTGATGAAAGATAGAGAAAAGGCTCTGCTGTCATGGAGCTTAAATTTTAAGGTGAGGGGGAGGGAGATGGTCAGTAAACAGTGAACAAATAAATGAACAGATAATCAAGTTAGTGTTATGTGTCATGAAGGAAAAAAAAAAGGTGCTGTGGAGGAAGGTGACTGGGTGTACGAGGGCAGAGAGTCATTTCAGGGTCAGCGAAGGTATCACTAAAGAGGGAACTTTTCAGGTGAGATGCACTTGACTTAGAGAAAGAAGGAAATGTGGTGCCTCCAGGAATGTGCCTCTCTACTGCTAACTCTGAGGCGGAGAGTACTTGTCAGAATTGGACCCTGAGGTCTTTCTGCTGGTGGGGGTCAGCATGGTAGTGACCTGCACTGTCCCAGTTCTGTGGTCAGTAGCTACAGGTGGCAATTGAGCACTAGATGTGGCTACTCCAAATTGCAAAAAAAAAGTGTAAAAATTTTCAATCTTTCTTATAGTGATTATACAAAGAATATAACTTATATGTCAAACTATATGTCAAAATATCTGATAAAAATTAAATTCACTGGTTTCTTTTTCCTTTTTTTAATGTGACTACTAGAAAATTCAAAATTATATCTGTGAGTTATATTATGTTTTTGTTGAACAGTGCTGGTACAGATGAACTAGCCAGTGCTTTGGATTCAGATTGTTGGGGATTTGAGTACTTAACTAAAATTTTGTTGTAGTTTCTGTGTTTGTATTACTCTGCACAATTTACTTGATTCTCTTCAGTTCTTTTTCATCTGTCAAATGGGGCTAATACTGCTACCTTGTCAGGTTGTTTTGAGGATGAAATCAGATTTGGTAGAGTGCTTGCTGTGTACTAGGCACTGGGAAGTCATGCTGGCCTCTAATCTACAAAGGTTAGATCCTTTCCCCTCTTCCTTATGTGATATAAGTTAGTCATGCCTGGGAATATATTTGGAACTCAGAAAGTGACTGTTGAGAAATTGCTGTACAGGTTCATGACACTATATTAATTTGCATTTTTGCTTTACTCTTTTTACGTGAGGTTTTGAGGTCTTTATTGTATGATGAAAATAATTATTCCCATTTTACGAATAAAGAGATTACATTATATCCAGAGTGGCCCAGTAGATTTCCGTAGGCACATAGAGCCTGGCCTCATGTTCCTGCATCAAAGCTAACTTCCCTGCCCTTCCCTTCAGTGCTTTTCTCTTTCTCCACAGGGTAGGTGAGTCCTTCCACTGGAAGTCCTGAATAGGAATTCTGGTACCAGGTTCCATGGCAGAATGATTGGCACCTTATCTTCTGAATGTTTTTGATACTGTTGTTCTACAAAAGTGACAATACCAGAATCCTGAAGACCTTGTTTATACTTAAAGAAATTAGGTAATCAGAGGCCCTCTGACCCAATGCCATTTTAGAGAGTGACTGGTTGGAAGAAAATACTGATGCCTTTTATTTTGGCAGAAACACAAAGGTCTTTCCTTCTAATGTGATCTCTGTTTCCTTGTCAGTAGTGAGTGCACCATGGCTGGCAGTTCCTGGGCATCAGATTGTGACACTGGTAGTACTGATAATTTGCTTTGAATGAGCAAACTATTTGGAGGACTGAATTTGGCTCCTTGTTAGGATGGCAACCATAAGTCAATTGCATAGCATGGAAAGGTTTGCTTAAATTTTAATTCAAAGAATATTTTATTGAGCCAAGTGTTGGAAAAATGGTTTGCCTTTTTTTTTTTAATATCTCAGGGATTTTAAGTTGTATTTGAAAGAAAATTATTTGAAATACAATGAAACTTGGGTTGGTTTACATATCTTTTCTTCTGATAACTACTTGTTTCTTTTGAATCCTTGTGTCTTAAGAGTGTATGCTTTCTTCCCTAACAAGTCATAATAATGTTTGCAACTCTAATCCATTGGCTACTGCAATCTTTTACTTGGAAATGTAGGCATAGGAAAATATAGAAGATATTTATGTAATGACTCATATATATTCATTTATACATATTCCATAACTCCATGTACATTTATCTACATACATATAACAGAATTATCTATCATAAATATTAAAATTTGTGTTTCTTATAACTAAAGCAAAGAAATATTCATTTTGTATGCCAATTTGTATACACATCATGTAACAGAATTATCTATCATAAATATTAAAATTTATGTTTCTTATAATTAAAGCAGAGAAATATCATTCATTTTGTATACCAATTTGTATATCCACCAGAAAAGTATGATTTATTTGTATTACAATTTATTTGTATCCTTACCACCAGTCAGTATTGGCAGCTTGATTTTTACCTATTTTCATGAGTATAAAATGATATATCATGGTTGTTTCCATCTGCACTTTTTGATCAGCAATGCAGCTGAGTATCTTAGGATCATTGACTTGTTGAACCTCCTCTTCTATGAATTGCCTCATCAGTGTTGCCCATTTTTCAATTGTTGTGTTTTGTTTTTGTCTTTTTCTTTCTAATTTCAAGAAAGTCTTTATATATTTTGGATCTTCATCTTTCTCTTTTAGCTTTATTTATGGTGTCTTTATATGGAAGAAGTAAAGCAACTTATTAGTTTCCTCTTTTATGATTTATACTGTTTGTTTCTTTTTAAAGAAATGGCATAAAACTATCTGAGACTAGAAGAATTTCTTAAACAAGATGTTAAAATGCATAAGTAATAAAGAAAAAAATTGATAAATTAAGGCTACATAAAAATTAAAAATATAACATATAGTTTAAATCATATATGTTCATTCCTTCCTTCATTTATTCAATAAGTATTTATTGCCTACAGTATGCCAGGAATTCTTCTGGGCCCTGAGGATGTAACTATACAAAAATCCCTGCTTTCCTGGACCTACATTTTAGTAAGAGCAACAGATAATAAACTAAAAATCAAGCATATAAAGTGTATCAGTACTATCAATATTGATTGCAGTGGAGAAATATCAATGACCTCCATAGAGAAAAAGCAGGGAAAAAGGATCAGAAGTGTTAAAATTATCAATAGAATTGTTAGGGAGCCATCACTCAGAAGGTAATGTTTGAGCAAAGGCCTGAAGAATCGGAGGTGGTAGCATGTGGCTATGATGGGAAATAGTGAGGACAGAGCATGTGGAAAGGCTCCGGGGTGGGGGTGTGCCTGGTTTGTTCAAGGGACAGCAAGACCTTGCGGCTAAAGCGGAGTAAGTCGAGGGAATAGTAGTGGGAGATAAGGTCACCTGTTACCCTTATGCAAGGCCTTGGCTTTTACCTCAGAGAGATGGAAATTCATTGGAGGATTCCAGCAGAGGAGTGATATAATCTAACCTATAAGAGTCACTCTGATGTCTCTGTGGAGAGTCACAGTGAAGGGGCAGAGAGAGACCAGGTAGGAGGCTTTTGCTTATACAGTTGAGATATGATGATGTTAGTTATGGAGTAGTGAGAAGTTGTAAGGTTTTGTATATGTTATTATATATTTCATTATTTTCAAAGATAGAACCAATAGGATCTGATGATTAATTGAATGTGGGAGGTGAGAGAAAGAGAAGAGTGAAGGATGACACCAAAGCTTTCCGTCTGAGCTATTGGAAGGATGGAGTTGCTGTTTGTTGTCATGGGGAAGTTGTAGGAGGAGCTGGTGAGGAGGGGAAGACTAGAGGTTCAGTTATGGACACATGAAGTGTGATATTTCTATTAGACATTCAAGTAGAAATGTAGAAGAGGCAGAGGAATATATGAGGCTGGAGTTCAGGGGAGAGAGCTGGGTTGGAAATATACATTTGGGAAGCATCAGCATGTAGTTGGTCTTTGAAGCTCTGAGACTGGATGAAGTTACCCAGAGAGCGAGTATAACTCACAAGAAGAAGAGGTTCAGGGATGATGCTCAGGAGCACTTCAGTCTTTAGAAGCTTGGGGTGCGAGGAGGACTCAGACTGAGAAAGTCTCCAGTGAGGTAGATGATGAGGAAGTTCTGGAGCCAAGAGAAGACAGTGTTTCAGGAAAGGAGGAACAGTCCACTGGCTCCAGTGCTGCTGAGAGGTCAAGGATGATAAGGACTCAGAATTGGCCTTTGGATGTAGTAGTATGAAGGTTATTAGTGATATGGACAAAAACAGTTCACTGGAATGGCGGTGGCAACAGACTGAATGGAATAGGTTAAAGGGGTAATAGTTGAATTGGAGACAGCAAATAGAGACAACTTTTTGAGTTTTGCTATAATGCCGAGCAGAGAAATGGTACAGAGCTGTAAGGGGAAATGAGGGTCAAAAGAGTATTTTTTAAGCTGGGAAATATAGCATGTTTGTATGCTCCCATATGTGCCAATGGATGCTTAAGTAGAGTGAGAAAATTAAGGATGTAGGAGAAGGGAGAATTGCTTGAGCCTTCCTTGAGTGGATAGGAGTGGATGGGCTATAGTGCACAAAGTGGAAGTGTTGACCTTAGAGAAATAGACACATCATCCATAATAATCAGAGGGAAGAGAGCATGCCGTACATGGGCCCAGCTACAGGAAGGTAGAAAGATGCAGTGTGAGAGCTTCTTTCTGGAAGTTCTCTTCTGATTGTCTTTATTTCATCAGCTGAGAGTGATGGTGCAAGGAGGCCTTGTTGAAGGTTTGAAGATAGAGAGCAAGATATGGAAGTTGTTTAGGACAGGGGAAGAATGGATAATATGGTAGTAGATATTGGGATTGTCTGACTACACCAGGGTCTCTGCTGCTTGAAGATCTTGATCATGAGTTGTTTAACAAGGGTAGAATGTGGAAGAGGTAAGGATTGGATTTAGCCAGGTTTAGTGTTTTGACAGGTGAATAGGATGAAATGAAAAGGAATTAGGGAGGTGAAGGTATGTGCATTGAAGTGGTTATTATAATGGACTGTGGATCTAAGCTGAGAAGAAATTTGAGGACAAGAAAATAGTGATGATGAAAAAGGTATGGCATCAATGGCTTGCAGTTACAACGGGGTCAGGAATTGTTTGACAGAGGTAATTGGAGGGAAAAAGGAAGTGATAGAGAATTAGGTAAAGGAGTTGTTATTGATAATTTTAGAAAAGTGGCATTTTTATTTTTGGTCTGATTTTTAGTTGGCAGTTATTTTAAATAATTCTTTGTCTAACCTATTCTCCCCTCAGTTGTTTATAAATCAACACTTAAACTTCTCTAAAGGAATCTTAAATTGAAAAAAAAAAATTGTATGTATGTTTAGTTTTCAAAAAAGAAGTGATTTTTAAAATCATAAAATCATGTCTTGGTGGTTTTTAAAAATATTTTTCAAAATGCCTTTGGCAAATCCTATGAATTTAGACTTCCAGTTTGACATTCTTGTGCTTTAAGCTAGCTTTCACTGACTTGATGGCTGTTTTGCTGCACCACATGTTAAGTTACTTGGCATCTAAAGTATAATGTGAAAAACGTAAAGGACTTAAGGTTTTATGGTGGAGCAATGTGTTCGATTCTGCTATGGACAGTTTGTAAACTCTTCCTTGATTTTTCATATTTTCATGTATGAAATTTTGAAAAAAATGTGAAGGTTTTCATTTTAATATATAACATAAATTTAAGGTTAACATCTTATGTATGCATGTACTTAAACACTACTTTAGTAAAAATGTAAGTAAATATAGTCTTGGAAAGTTATATAAAGTGTGATCAACTTTAAAAAGAATGTTAATTACTAAGGCTCATTCTGACCTCTTTAAGAACAATTTTAGTTTTCACAGATTTAGAGCACTGTTGCTTCATTTTTAATAACTGATATGATTAACATTTCTTCCACTTAATAATAACAAGAACTTGGGGTATCAACAAGGTATTTTCCAGGTGTCAACAACTCATTTCCGAGGAGACCGCCACATTTAAACTTGGTGCTGCCACCAATGGCTATATTCTTTACCAATGAAAGCAGCGTGAACTCTCTGCTGAATTCCCTCCTGTTGATTACATTAGAAACAGCATTTACATCGATTCAGTGACTATTCATTGAGGAACAGGTGGCTGTTTAGTTTCACTTGAAGGTATAGGTTATCGCAGACCTCTGTCTGAATCATCAAGTCTGTTTTTTAGAACTTGAACCTTCATCTTTGAAGGTCCATATTGTTGGTACCTTTAGAGTCACATAGAATAGAGGTCCCCAGCCCTGAGCAGTCCTCAGCCCATTAGGAACTGGGCTGCACAGCAGAAGGTGAGTGGCAGACAAACAAGCAAAGCTTCATCTGTATTTGCAGCCGCTCCCCAGAGCTAGCATCACTGCCTCAGCTCCACCTCAGATCATCAGACATTAGATTCTCATAGAAGCACCTATCCCTGGTGCCAAAAAGGTTGGGGACCACTGGCATAGAAGACTTTGTATAGCCAAGACTTTTATCTATCTGCTAATGACTATCTTATTCAAGTACATACTATTTTTTAGGGCTAGGATCTGACATTAGTCTTTGATATTCTGTTTCTTCTGGCTCCTTTAGTTTTTCAAATGAAGTTGGACCTTATAAATACCTGTGCTTTGGGGACATGCCTTGATGATGTACTCACCTGCCTTTGGGGAAAGGTATGACTTGGCCAAAACCACAGTTTCCCCAAGTTAAAAATAAATGTGTCGCTGGCTTAAGGAACAGTATCTGTCAGCTGCCCACACTGGACATTTTAGGTTTTGGCATATTAACTGTTGCGAAATGGCCTGTTTCCATGATTCCCAGTGTCCTTTGATGGTTTTGCCCTAATGAGACCTGGCTCTCTTTCCTGTGATTTACAGGCTTAAGAAAGGCAGCTCTGTGTGGGTTAGCAGACGCAGAGACTTCCATAGGCCAAGCCAACAGGATTCAATTTGTCACTCACTGGGCTAAATTAAGTGAGCGGCATGCTGGAAGTGGGACAAACTGGCCAACTGTACATCATACAATACCATGTGTGCTGCTATGGACTAACTCCGAAACTGTGATGTTGCTTGATTAGCGGAGCCTATTGAAATAATATGCCAGAGAAATCAGATGTATGTTATTTTTGGCACCAGATGTTGGTCCTTGGAAACCAGTTGTGTGGTGTTTTTCCAACCAGATTATTTCTAGAACATGAGTTTTTGTTAAAAGAAAAAACATTAAATTTCAACATCAGAAAGCATTAACTTTGCTTGAATAGCATAAATAGCTAAATGAAATCATTTTATTTATTTATTATTATTATTTATGCTGCCTATAGCACCTAGTCTTCCTAGATGGTCTCCCATCCAAGTACTAACCAGGCCCGACCCTGCTTAGCTTCTGAGATCAGACATCAGGCTTGTTCAGGGTGGCATGGCCATAGACCATGGACCATGGCTCCACTGAGACAGGAACCCAGGACCTTCTGTATGTAAAACAGACGTGCTAACCGCTACACTATGGAACCACGCCCAGCTAAATCTAATTATTGATTTACTCAATTTTAAGTAGCCTTAGATACAAATTGTCCCTAGGTTCATTATGAAAAGGTATGACATTTTAGTGACAAGAAGTAAACAGTTATAGAATGAGAGTGGTTAACAAATTTAAATTAGTAAGTAATTTTGCTACCTCCTTCCACAAACCTATCAGTAGGAAGATTTAGTTTTCCTATTGTTATGCATTGAATTGTGTCCTCACCAAAATTGATATATCGAAGTTCTAACCCCTTGTATTTCAGAGTGTGACTGTATTTAGAGTTAGGGTCTTTACAGAGGGAATTAAGTTAAAACGAGGTTATTAGGATGGGCTCCACTCCGGTAAAACAGGGGTCCTTATAAAAAGGGGAAATTTGGAAGCAGACACGCACAGATAGAAGACTGTGTGAAAACAGGGAAGAGGTGGCCATCTACAAGCTAAGAGGGAGGCCTTCAGAAGAAACCAGCACTACCCCACACCTCGATCTTGGACTTTCATCCTCCAGAACTGTCAGAAAATAAGTGTCTATTATTTAAACCACCCCATCTGGTGGTGCTCTGTTATACAGCCCTAGCAAACTAGTACATGTACTAAGTGTGAACAAGAGAATAAAAAGATAATATTTTATAGCTAAATAAGGAAATGAAAGTTTTAAAACCTGTATTTGGGTTACAAGTTATCTGAGTGGGGGAAACTAGGGTTTAGCCCCTCTGTTGCCAGTGCCAGAACCCCAGTTGAGATGGAGAGCACAGTAGAAAACAATGTAATTTTAGATCTGGAAAGGAAGGAACTTAGACATCATCTATTGCAACCTCCTTATTTATAGAGGAAGAAACTCTTCCTGGAGTGCTTAGAGGATTCTCCAGGGGTTCATGGTTAGTTACTGGCACATCCATACCCAGAACCCAGATCTCTCTGTCTCTGGTTCCAGGCTAGGGCCAACCGCTTTTCTTCTAAGTTGATATCTCTTCCAGTCTATATAATCAGGTTCTGCTGTTTGGGCAAAATTGATTTAGAAAAGTATTCTGGTTTTTTTCTCCCCATCCCTCCTGTCCTTTTTTTGTTGTTAATAATATTTTTTCACATACAAAAAGGCATGAAGAATAACATAATAATTACCTGTGAATCCATCATGTACTTTAAGCTATTAAAATATTACAAATTGAGTTAAAGCCCTTCCCTGGTAATATTTCCCTCCCATTTCCTAGAGGTAAGTACTGTCTTGAATTTGACATTTAGCTTTCCCATATATATCTCTCTGTACTTTTATTAAAAATAAATGTATTACCAAATAATATATAGTACCATTGTACATATATTAAATGTTATATAAAAGGTATACCAAGTGTATTTTTCTTAATTTGTTTTTATTCCATTCAATTTTGAGATTTATCTTTGTTGCTCCATTTCATTCATTTCCACTATTATGTAGTTTTTCATTTTATGAATGTACTGTAATTTTATTGCTGATATTTAGGATGCTTCTAGTTCAAAAATGGTTCTGCTGTGATTATTCATATATATATTTCCTTGTACATATGTGTGAAAGTTTAGGGTTTGTGTCTGTGGGTGGAATTGCTAAGTCATAGGTTGTGTACATTTTCAGTCTTTTCAGAGACTGCCAAATTGTTCTGCAAAGTGATTGTACCAATTTACACTTATACTTAATAGTATGAGTTCCTGATGTTTCACATCCTTGCCAGCAATGATTTTGTAGCTATCTAATGCACTTTAATTTCTCTGGTTATGAATGAACAGTAGCATCTCTTCTATGTTTATTGGCCACTTGGGTTTTTTAAAGTGTATCTCTTTTTTTTTTTTCTTTTTCTAATCATCAAGGCCCAGAGCCAGAATGGACTGAGTGGCCTTAGTGTTCAACTACTTATTTTACAAAGGAGCAAATGGAGGCTAGAGAAATGTAGTGACTAGGTGAAGGTCTCAACTGTGACACCTATTCCACTGTCCTTTTTATTATGCCAAATATTCAGATCATGCTTTTGGATGAATTACCTTTTGGTATTGTTAAGAACAGGGTCTGGGGCTAAACTGACCTAACAAAAGAGTTTAATTAGTGAATATGTGAAGCTTACATATTGATTTTGTTATGTCTGAATTTTCTGAAAATCTGAACCATCTCCTTTTTATTGAAAACCCTTCTAGGTTTCTCACTGCTCACTGGAAAGTCAGAACTGCTTAACTCTGTCCACTGGTTTAGGCCCGTCCTGCCTCTTCAGACTCTTCTGAATCCTTCGTTGCCTCTCCTCCAGCCACACTGGCTTTCTTTCAGCTTCACACTTGCTGGGCTCCTTCCTCAGCAGGGACTCACGTTCTCTCTGCTGGCAGTTCTCTTCCTCTAGCTCATTCTTGAGCTCTCAGCTCTGGATGTCACCTTCTTAGGGAAGCCTTGCTGAACTCTCGAACTAACTCATGCCCCTAGTTTTTGCTCACAAGGCCTTATACCTTCCATAGCACTCAGCACAGGTTTGCATGTAAGCGTACAATTATTTATTAAGATCTCTTTTCTCTACTAGTCTTTAGGTCACATGAAGTCAGGGACTGCATCTGTTTGTTTTGTTCACCATTCTATCCCCAGCTTTTAGCAATGTGCCTGATATATTGTTGAAACTTGATAAATATTTGTAGAATGAGCAAATGAATAAATAGTCAGTCTTTTAAAAGTTTATCTTATCTAACTCCTTGGATGCAAAACTGTATCTAGTTGGACTCACCCATTTCCTTCTCAACCTAGCCCTACACTACATTATTCAGGAAAAGAGCTATACCATCTGGATTGTATTAAAGGTCGATATTCAAGGCTCAAAGGATATGGCAAGGGGATAGGTAGAAGAAGAGAAAAATTAAAGAGAGGATTAGACATTGGAAGGAAGAGAGCTAGATCAATAGCTGCCTAAGCAGGTAGCCCCCAGAATGGGCCATTTGAACCCCTGTTGATGGTTTCCAGTATAGCTGGCTGGTTGGCCAAACTCCAAATCTGAGAGTGTGTGGACTGCAGTGGAACTAGCCACTTCTAGACTAGCAGCAGGTATTATTAAGGGGAAAACCTCTGAATAGATCTTAGCTGGGGATATAATATAAGAATAAAAAGCAGTTTTACTTCCCCCTCAAAAAGTGATGACTTTTTTTTTTGCACAAGACAAATGTGGCTCCTATTATATGACTAATCATTATATTACATTAGTCCTTAAAGAATAATTGAAGTCCTGGCATGGCCCAGACAATGAGATTCTATGTCCAAGTAGAAATCTTGCTTTTATTATTAGATTTTCTATCCTGTGTCTTTTGTAATATCATAATTGCCTAGGATAGAAGAGAAGAGCAGACATCTTCAGTTTTTTATAGGCATGTCAAGAATTCTTAAAACATTAACCATAATTCTTGTATGTTATTCTTAATTCACTATCAAAAGAAATAAGTTATCTCTGGATTGTTCACTTAGCAATTAATAGCAAACAAGTTTTCAAGATGGATAACAAATTGTCGCATTTTCTGTTTAGCTTTGGTATCTTTTTGTTAGGGAGTTAAGAATTTCCTCTACAAGTCTTCATTCTGCTCACAGATTTGGGAACTCGGGGTTCTTAGTGAAACATGTTTCATGGGCTCTATGCTTTCACTAAAAGTAAAGAGCAACTATGTTGTTGCAAAAATGCCAGATAGGAACATTGAAGCTAATTAAATAAAACTACCTGCCCCCAATTAAGTATAAGGTCTTTGGTTGTGAAATAGAAGACATTCACCCGTACTTTATTATTGATCTTTCAAAGGACTCTTTAGTTAAGAACATACTGTTATTTTGATTTTTGACAAAGGTAAAACTAACTGAAATTCAATGAGCTTGGGTTATCTCATGTGGTAGGAGCAAAGTGTGGACTTAAATCTGTTCTCAGTTTTAGTAAAATAATAGGACCTACTGACTGTAATTAAAGGACATACCCCATGTGATTCTATGAGGGTTAGATGAGGTAACAAGTGAGTTTAGAGCTTGCCTTCCACATAATAAGCTCTATGTTAAGTGTAAGCTATTATTAACTATGTTATTGTTGTTACTATTGTCTGATATTTTTCAGTATAGCAAACCTACGTTATCTTTTTCAGTGGTGAGACAGCATCCTTTCCAACCTCTAATACCTTTGTTTTCTGTCAAAATTCCTTGAGTCTGCAAATTATCTACAATATAATTATAAATGTGGAATACCTGTGATTTTTGTTGGATATTTATTACATTTACTCCTACTCCCTTCTTTCCACTCTTGCTACTCTGCAAATTCATCCCTGGAAAATCAAATTGCTTCTTTCTGAGCTTTGGGCTTGTGCCTCTAAGTAATCCTTTTTGTGACCTCTACTTTATACAAGATTCTTCTTTCAGCTACAAGCTCTTGTCCTCATTAAAACCTGCTTTCTGGAAAGTCACTGGGCATGTATTGAAGTTATTGTGTTATATCTAGTCTCCTGTTGAAGGACTTCAAGACCTGGGTGAAAATGCACAGGACATTTTTCCACACAGCATCTTTTCTGATATCCTAGTCAGAGGCCTCGATGCAGGGGCCAACTGTCCCTGTAAGTCCGTGCTTCTTGTCTTTTTAAAGCTCTTTATAATCTCATTTGTTCTCAGGCCACACATCTTCAAGCCAAATCCTCTCTGTCCTTTAGACTTCTGCAGGAGTTGGGAAAGGCCCTTGGGATCCTCAGAATTATAAACGATAAACAGCTGAAAGAGCACAGTAAGAGGAGACATGAAGTAAGTTCATGTCCCAGGAGTCGATCCAACTCTAAAGAATTATAAAACAAAACACTGGAGACTACTAATGTTTAAAGGCACTCATCATCATTGAAGGATGACCTTTCTGACCCTGTCATTCTGGATAATATATTTGGAAAGTTCCAAGGCTGGCAAGATTGATTTATTCCAATCTACAAATCTTTTCAATGTTAGCTGTGTGGAAATTTTCTCATCAGTCATAAGAAAGCTGTTTTATAGTCAGAGCAGGTCACATAGTTCCCTAAAGCACATAGCAGGCCAGCTTATCTGCACACAGTGAGGGAAATCATTATTCTTTTTTCCTTTTTTTCTCCTTAGTTTCTCTGTATTAGCTTGGATTTTAATAATCAGATCTCATTTGGGTTGTACATGAACATAGAATATTTGATAAGCACTATTGTGTTGGTTGTCCTGGTGGAAGACCACAAATATAAAAGCACAAGGCATATTTAAGGTCAAGCTTTGTTTTCACACTAAGGCCATGCAACATAAGGCACAAGTGCCTTGGGTAGCAGTAATAGTACCTACCTTAAAGGTTGCTGTTATGTTTACAGTTCATTTAGAACAGTATCTGGCACGTATGTGCTTAGGAAATTTCAGCTACTGTTATTGCTTTCCTTCTCTCTTTTCTTACCTGACATTTTTTTCATCTCTTCTTCCCTCCTTTCCAATTTTCCAATTTGTCATTTCTTTATTTTTTGGACCTCCAGGAGCCCACCAGGCCTGGCAGTCCCTTTAGTCTATTCATAGCCACCTCTTGCAGTGAAAATGAGG
This sequence comes from Eidolon dupreanum, assembly GCA_028627145.1. Taxonomy (NCBI): domain Eukaryota; kingdom Metazoa; phylum Chordata; class Mammalia; order Chiroptera; family Pteropodidae; genus Eidolon; species Eidolon dupreanum. The sequence goes on from CM053513.1 coordinate 31,952,275, forward strand.
TGTCATTTCTACTTAGGAAATTTCTAAGTTGGAGCCTCCTCTTCAGATCATTGAACTCAGTGTTCATTCTAACTTAGGGAAGGTGAACGTAATTGCTGTCCTAGCTGAGATGGGCATTTACTGCTGGGAGGCGAGAAGAGAATGTATTAATTGATGGAGAAGATATTACAGGCCCTGAGGCTGTATATGAATTTGTATATGAACCCTTTTCTCCTCAGGGAGGTACGTACATTTTGGTCTTACGTTAGGATTCAAACATTCGGCCATTGCTAGCTGCTTGCCAAATTTTCAGACTTATTTAACAAAAAGAACCATAAATACAAACTGCGTATATAGATCTTAGACTGCGTTAGATCAAAGGATGCTGAGAGTCCTGTTGCCCTGGAGTACTACTTATTTTTTAAGTTTTCAGAGGGAAAAGAGTTCTTTTATTTTGTTATAGATGGAGTACATGAAAAGCAGTAACCTGTTAATCTAGGGCAGTTACTTTTGGTCAGAATGGGCTAGTTAGCTTAGTTGCCCACCTGCCGCCTTTCTTCAATGACAAAGGCAAGAATATATTTACAGTTGGGAAACGTGGCAGACATGTCCATACCTGGGCCATCAAGATCAGCCCCGCCAACAATGCGATATGTTAATACCCTTGATGCAATGGGCTGTGAAGGACACAACGTGATTTCTCCAGTATTTTTGCCAAAAATGCATGACCTCTATCCAATCATGAGAAAACGTAAGACAAATTCTAATTGAGAAGATGTACAGATATTGGCTGGTACTCATTCAAAGACCATGAGAGAGAAGAAATTATTGAGGACAGATTGGAGGAGATTAAAGAGCCATAACAATTAAATGCAGTGTGGGATCCTGGATTGGGTCCTGGAGTAGAAAAGGGTTATTAGGGAAACAACTAGTAAAATTTGAATAAGGTCTGTCATAAATATTAGCTAATAATAGCATGCCAATGTTAATTTCCTGGTCTTAATAATTGTACTATGGTTATATAGGTTGTTAACATTAGAGAAAGCTGAGAGAAAGGTATATGAGGACTTGGTAAAACTTTTGCAACTTATGTACATATAAAATTCTTTTTTAAAATTAAATACAAAAAAGAAACTAAAATACCATAGGCAAATTTTAAAATGTAATAAAACGATTAGGAAGATAACATTGAGGAAAACTCCCAGAAAATAGAGGAAAAAAAGAAAATATAAGAAAATTAGAATATCCGTGCTGGAAGCTGAACATCCCGATCACAGGAGATCCACAAAGAAGGAGAAATGGAAGGGAGAAAGTCATCAAAGAGTAAAGTCAAGAAAATGACAGAAGTAGAGGACATGAGTTTCCACACTGAAAAGGCCTAGTGAGCACTCAGCACAGTGGATGAGAGCTGACCCATGACAAAGCTTACTGGTGTGACATTGCAGAATATGTGTGATAAAGAGAAGCTTTCAGAGAAAAGGAAGAGAAAAGGTTACATATCCAAAATTAAGAATCAAAATGGTATCAAACTTCTCAATAGCACTGTTGAAACAGAGACACAGTATAGCAGTAGAAAGAATACAGGAAGAAAATGAAACAATGCCTTCAGAATTCTGAGGGAAGTATTTTCAACTTAGGATTCTATCTTTAGGCAAACAGTGTATGAAGGTGGAATAAATTCACTTTCAGACATACAAGGTCTCAAAAATTTTAGTTCCCAGGAAGTTGCTTAGAAGATATGCTTCATCAAATTAGGAATGGGAAGGAAGGAATGAAGGAAAGAAAAATGAAAACATGGAAAGCAGGAAATAGTGGGTTTAACACAATAGTGAGGCAAAGGGAATCCCCAGGATGATGGTGAAGGAAAATCTCCAGATGACAGCTTTGCAGTAGCCTAGAGAGCAAACTAGTCCAAATTTGAGAAGGTCAGAAATCTTCAGGGACCATGTCTTCAAGAAGATTAAATTGACAGAATTTTTGATTTAATTCATTAAGAGATTTAAACAATTTGTGGAGCATTTCCAAAATAATTGATATTAAATACATAAAGAAAAAACTAAAAAGAAATAAGGCAATGTGTCACTCAGGGTGGGGTTAGGGTGCGAATAGAATTATTCAAGAAAAGAAAAAATAATTATTAGTATACCACATGGCTCAGCTGTAAATAACATTTATGTAGTAATGTAGATGTCAAATATAGAACCATACGAAATGATGATTTAACTAAAGTGGAGGATGGGAAGTGTGGGTGTATGAGTGTGGATGGGTCTCTAGTGGGAAATCAGTAGATAATTAACCTTTATAACTAAAAACTCAAAAGATCAATGTAACATTGCATTTGAAGATATGTAGGTAAATGCCAAAAGAAATAACTAAAAATATTTTAATGTGGCTGCCTTTGGGAAGTGGGAAAAATGGGATGGGAAAGGTACTGCTGTTTTATGTAATGAGGCATAAGAAACTATTTGTTTCTTTAAACTACTTGTATGTGTAACTTTGATATTAAAGGAAACAAATATAAATAAGGAAAATAAGTAAATAAAAGTGAAAACTACCTCCCAAAATGTAAGTAATTCGAAAGTTTAAAATATTATTTAATTTACTCAAAGAAGTGAATTTTTTATGGTTCCTACATGGTAAGCTTAAAAAGAAAGAAAGAGTGGTAAGAAACAACTGAAGAATTTGTAGTTAGAGAAACCACCAACTTTGTATACACACAGTTTGCCATTTTCCCAATTATCTAAACCTTCCCAAAAACATTTTGTTTTCTTCGAGGAAAGAAAAAAGGCCCTCATAGGCTAAAATAAAAATTGCATCCAGACCATATTGCTTGAAATTTGTGTTTAAACACAGTCCTATATTCTCCCTCCCATTTTTTTTCTGGCTAGGTGAAGTTCAGTCATGGTACTTATATGTATTGGGTTACTGGGTTTTTTTTAGGTTAGTTTCAGATTCAGCAGTTAGGCTCCCTTAATTTTTGATTTGAAAATATGGTCACTGTGAATAGTCTATAGATAGATTTTTTAAAAACAATCTCAAATAGTAGGACTCTCTGTTCAGAGTCTGGTTGTCATGTGAAATGACTGTAATCACAGCAAATGCGATCTTAATGTGTACTTCACTCTAATAAATTGATTCTACTAACTTAGTCTTTCTATTAAGAAAAATTCTTGTTTATAGTATGTGTTTTAAATTTTTGTCTTTACCTTCTTTATTTGTCCAAATTTACTGTCTGTTGTAATATACTGTCTATTATTCTGGTGTGTGTTGATGAATAAAAACATCAGTTATCTTTGGTTGTTGATCTTTTCAAAGTGCTAAAATAGAAGTCAGTTAACACCTACAATTGCACCAGTTTAAACTGACAAATGCAAAATAAATGTAATATGAGATGACAGGCGTAAGTCTTTTTTCTAGTTCGCAAAAGCGATTTGGAGATTTAATTGGGGGAAAAAAAAAATTCTTTTCCATGGGATGTGTCTAGCGATCACAGAAGAGTTTCACTGGAGGCTGTGGAAAGATATTTCTCCACATTATTCCATTAAAAAATAATCCTCTGTAATGTATTTTTAGGGGAAAAATGAAGTTGTCAGGATGATTGACCAAAATTTGCCAGTTTTTCTTGCCTATGACACTTGAAAGGCATGTGGATGCCTTCTACCTCATCTCGATTGCCTCTCAGTGTCCTGACAGCACCCTATCATGACATTTATCTCAGGGTATTGCACAAGCCTGTTATCTCCTTGTTTCTCCAACCAGACTATAGGCCTCTTAGGGATCGGAGTTGGGCTCTATCTGTGGTATCCTCAGCGACTACCACTGTGCCTGGGGATGAAATAAGTGAATACGTAATTAAAATTTTTGCAAAAAAGATTATTTTCTATTAACTGACCATGAGGCATTTTCCATACTGGAGCTCTCCAAAGCCTTTCTTGTAAAAATAAAAGCCCTCCAAAGTATTTTCCAAATTATTTGAGGCCCTCCAAAATAAATTTCAGGAAGGATGCTTTTCTCTTTTTAAAAATTTACTTCCCATAAAGGATCATTGAGGAGTCTAAAGATGTTTATCAATTATAGGATCAATTTGATCAGTATGTTCAACTATAAGTAATTAAAAACCTAACAGTGGTTTAAGCAAGTGAGGTCTTTGTGTCACATGTTAAAATGTCTGCACTAGGCAGCCCATGGCTGATCTGGTGGCTCCATGATGTCATGGACTTAGGCTCTTTCTGTTTTTCTGTTCTTCCTTGTCCTTGTTCTCATGTGTGTCAGTAGGTGCCTATTGCATCTCCAGGTGTTGTCTCCACATTTCAAGCAGGAAGAGGGCAGGAAGGGCAAAGGGCTAAAGGGACAGACCAGGAGAATCTGGTCTCTTTAAAATAAACTTCTGATAATACTCCAGTGATTTCTGCTTATATTTCATTGGCCAGAAATGAGTCATGGCTGTGCATAGCTGCAAGGGAGACTAGCAAGATAATTATATAGCTTTCCAGCATCTATAGGAATGTGAGGAATAAGTAGATTTTGAATGACATCTGGGTAATCAAACTATGAAATAAACTTCAGGAAATAGATCTTTCTTTAATTTATTTTTCTTTTAAAATAGCTCTCTGGAGCACTATTTTTCAAACTATAGAGTGAGACTTAAAGATTCATAAAGACATCAACCAGGTCAGTTGCTACCATTCTTAAAAAGAATGAAATAGAGTAAAATAGAAAAGAATATAGAATAACAAAGTGTATCTCACTTTGTTAGGGCAAATATTTTGTGAAACACTTGTTTCATTTATATAGTTATATTTATATACAGTATATATGTACTAGGTCACAATGTAAAATATTCTAACCTGTGCACGCTATTCAAAAATCTTTGAAAGCTGTTTTTCTGGAGATTCATTGGTTTTACAAATATTTATTATTACAAGCAATTTGAGCATATATGGTGGACTTATAATAGAGAAAAAACCTGTTCATAAATATTTATAATACATGAAGAAGGCTGTGTGTGCTGTAAAAGATATCAATAAAGTCCTGTGGAAGGTCAGTGGAGTTGGATTTATAGTAATTCTAATGGGTAGGGGTTGCAATGAGCAGAAGTTTGGAAAGGTCTTTGAAGGATGTAGTGTTATAACTGAGATATAAAGGATGGGAGGGTCTCCTTGTTTTATCTGCCCCTATAATACACTGGGCATTGTTCACACCTGTGTTAGAGCTGATCATGCCTGTATCAGAACTGTAAGTTACCTCACAATCAAGGTGTTTCAGAATTATAAAAAATTTAAGAATATCTTTATTCTGGACCTGTTCATGTTGCCTCTTTTTAAAATAACTGCATTTTCTAAATCCCAGGATATCAAGGTGACTTTTGGACAAATCATCTTTATCTCCAGGTCTCAAATGATAATTGTTGTATTTATGTTACTGGAAAAATAGGATTATATATGTGCTCCATTATTTTTCCAGTAAGATGATGGCAAAGCTATTATAGAAATATAAGATTGGTGATACCAATTTTAAAAAATCATTTAAAAAGCAAAGTATGTCTAGACTCATAGAGTTTTAGTGTTGGAAGATGCTTCAGAGATATGTGGTTCAACTTTACCTAATTTATACTGAGGAAATGGAGATTCAGAGAGGTTAAATTAATAAAATATAATCCAGGAACCCAACCTGGGCCAGTGACTTCCCAGCCCATTGCTGTTTTTTCACCATATCCAGTTAGTAATTTTAAGTGAGATGAGGAAGTGAGAACCCAGAAGAATGCTATTTCAGGACATTTTATTCTTGCTGGAAACAGAATGATTTCACGTCTTGCAAATTATTTGGTACTAATATAGTCAGAACTGCTAAGCTAATCGTGTTCCTCTGGTCAGCATTCTCTGAGTTCTGCAGTCATTAGAATTCTGAGGTTACTGCTGAGGATACAGTGACCCATTTTCAGAATCAAAAGATCAGCCAATCTGTCTCCTTGCCAGTCAGTGTTAGGTGTTTGCCGCTCCTTGTTTTCCTCTGCCTGCACTCTTGAATAATTGCTTTCATCAACAAGCTTAGTCATCTTCTCTGTGTAGTGTGGAAAGTGATAATAAGTTGTACCACTCCTGACCTGTAAGAGATTATAAATTTTATTTCTGTTGTGCATATATAGAGAATATCCAGTTCTGTGAGTGACATGACTCCTCTTTGACTCATGAAGTATAGCACTGATGTTCTGGTTGATCACAGCATAGGGGGAAAGGAACTTTTGTTAAGAAAAACATAAGTTGAACACATTTTATCTAGAGCCAACACATGGCAGGGCGGACCCTTTACACAATGTAGACATTTTTGTCTTTATTTCTATGGGGTAGACATTCTTAGTCTTCATTTTACAAGATCAGAGTAAGTAATGGAGCTGTAATTCAATCCCAAATTCTTCTCATTCCACTTTGTTCTGCACCATAGTGATCATAGAGGACATTAGAAAGGGACTTTTGCTTAATAGTAGATTTTTTAAAAGGACTAGATCTTCATAGGCTTTGGTGCAGCAATTTTAGTTTTCATCTTCAAGTTTGTCAAACCTCTGCCCTATCCATTTTTAACCTCCTTATTGTAAGTAAACTTATGTAATTTAAAAATAAGGGCCATCATACATCTTCTTTTTGGCCTTTTCCAAGTGACTCGATTTTTTATTTTTTAAATTGCTTTTCCATAAAAATGGCAATACTTTATGAATATTGAAACTCTAAAAGCCAATCTTCTGTATCTTTCATTTCTATTCAACTAACAGATTTTCACCATTAGTGACAGTGGGACTCATGTAATGCCATTGAGATAAGATACATCAACCATAGGCTGATCATCAACTGAACGATAAGAGACCGCAGAGATCATTTGTCCAACCCTTCTTATTTGTACAATCCAAATTATCCCTTTCTCTGTCCTGCATGCTCATGAATTCTTTCGTTCATTCATTCATTCATTCATTCAGAACACTTACTGAGTATCTCCTGCTTGCTAAATACTGGGTTGGATTCTGAGGCTACAGTAGTGAACTCTTTGACTTCAAGGTGCTTCGAAATCTGGGAAGAAACAGACTCTCATATGACTGTGATACAGTTTAATAAGTGAAGTAATGGAGTCATAAACTGTGGGAGCTCTGAGGAAACATTGGTTAATTCTGCTGCCTAAACACTTTCATCCTTTATTGTAGTGGATGATTAGGAAATTTAGGGTTTGGTTTTGTTTTTATTCATGGATACTTAGAATGTTTAAAGTGGGAAAAGATCAGAGGCAGCAGGTTGTTAATATTAACAGAGGAAGATACAAGAATGTAATAATTTCTTAAGTTCTTTTGTGTAGTGAAAATTGCATGTACATAATCAGAGAATGAGCTCAGTGCATATTTATTATATAGTGAATTATTTTTTACTCAGATCAATAAAATACTCTTTATATGGACCATCTAGTGAGAGAGGAAATAAGTTTTCAAAAACATATGTAACAATACAAGCAGTATTTATTAAGAGTTGTAGTAAGATTCATCATTTTCACCAGCACAGTAGTTAACATGTATTGAGTTCTTTCTCTGTGCCAGATGCTGTACTAAGCACTTTACATGCATCATCTCATCTACTTCTCACAAAAAATCATATGTGGTACTTACTATAATATCCCCATTGTACAGATAAGGAATCTGAGGCCTAAAGAGAGTATATAACTTGCCCACGATCCCCTAGCTCCTGAATGTCAGAGTTAGCACTGTCTGTCTCAGAGCCCATGCTCTTAACAACTCCTCTGGATAAAAGAAGTAAAAGATAGGGACTTGAAATTTAGGAAAGTTTATATGTTTTTTACTATGAGGTAAAACTTTAAAATATAATTTGAAACCATATATAATCAAGTTCTTTCTCAGTCTTTTCTCTTTCACTTTCCCTAGCCAATCTTATCCAGCCCCATGATTCTACATCTCTCAACTGATGACTTCTAAAACTTTATCAGTAAGCTCCATCTCTCATGCTTTTCCAACTTCTACTGGACATCTGCATATAGTTTTCCCATAGTCATCTCACATGTAGTGTGTCTAAAGATAAACTTAAAAGCTACTCATCAATATCTGTTCATCCTGTTCCAGAATTTGTTAATGGCATCTCTGTCTACTCTCGTCTCTAAAGCACAAGCATCCAGATGTTGCCCTTTTTTTCTTCTACCATAAGATAGCTGACTCCACTCTAATCTGTGGTTTTTACTGCCCCCTCCCCAGCCATTTATCTAAAATATTCTGATTTCAGGATTTTGTGGTGAAATTAATAGGTCTCATAAAGGTGAAACTAGTCAACATGATCAGACTGTTTGGATGTGAATAAAAAGCCCATGCTAAATCAACTTTCATTGGTTATATATTTAATTCTGACAGATATGTCAGAATTCTGTCTTGATTTCAGAGTAGTCAAGGTTTGGAGCTTCCTATGAACTACATCTTGTTCCTGTAGCACTTTGTATATCTCTATCTCATTGGTCACATTTTCATAATTATTTGATTATCATTCTGTTTAATAGCAGAGATTCTGGTCCTGTATATCTTTGAAGTCCAACCACGACCAGCAAGCACAGTGCCAGACACAGAGCAAACATTTACTAATGTTTGCTTCTTAAAGGAATAATTCACAATAATTTTAACATCGAAAATTAACTGCAAGTGGACTATGAATGCATAATTAAATTTTCTAAGATGTTACCAAATTGTTCTCTGTTAGCAAGCAGTTGATCAAATAATTTTTAAAAACTTTAGCCTTCTTCACATCAATTCACACGAATTGTTAAATCTCAGAATATACAATTTCTTTAATTAAAAATCTTAAGTGACTGTTTATTACCTACTAATCATGTATCTTTTCAGTTCTGATTATAAAGCTCTGGTCTATGATTTCTTATCTGAAAGATCTTAAAAACTAGGAGAACAGTTATAAATATTCGTGTATGAACCTTGGTTTATTAGCATTTGTACAAGCAGTTAGCATTTTAGGGTCTTGTTTTATACTTCTTTTGTGAAAGACAATTATCTGTTTGATTTGAGTTGTCTTGCCCTTTAAACAACGTGTTGACTTATACACGAGATGTCACAAAATAACAGAGATTAGTCTGTTCTTGCATTTCACAGCTAGAACACAGCACTAGTCAACATGATTAGTTCTGACACTTCAAAGTCTTGGATTTTTAAATATATCCTATTAAGTCATTAATCACAGAACAGAAGAGTATCAAAGACAGTGGCATACCTAATGTATTTAACCTGGGATGGATAATTTTTTAACACCCCCTCTTCTATGCAACATAACTTTTGCTAAAATAATTTCATATTAAAAAATCATTATTTTCTACATAGTAACCATTATATCAGTAAATCATTTTATTAAAGAATTATTCTTTAGTTTAAAAAGTTATAAATAATAATAAATTTCAGTTTTAAAGATATTATTCATATTAAGTAAAATATTTCCTTTATAAAATAAAATTTGCCTTTTCCAGATAAAAATATTATACCTTGCAGTTCGCAATGTTTCATTGTTTTAAATGCAAATTAAAAACTTTGATCACATAAATGACAGAAGTTAAGTCAATGAAAATTCTGTTTCTTCATGTTATAATCACCAGACTATCATTGTTCATTTGAATCTGCTGTTTAAATGCAGGAATATGTAGCATGACAGGGGTTACATAAATGGTGAAGCCAGGTATAACAATTCTGAACCATTACAAACCACTCTTAAAAACAAATCTGTGAGGCTGAACCCATTTCCACAGATGTATAAATGGGCAATCTCCAAACTAACTTCTATATAGAATAAATGTTTATTAGAGATACAAAATTTTAAATCTGCTAATTTGAAGCTTACATATATATTAAAATTGACAGCGATTGTAGTAATTGTTTAGAATTTAGACTAACAAAAGATTTTTGGGAGGAGGAATATTTTATCGCTGACATTGTTTTGAATTGGCAATGTGTGATGATAATAAAGGACAGACTGTTTTAGCCAGTTTATCCATGTTTGAAAATTCTCTATAGACATCCCCTAATTGTCTTTACCTGTAACAGACCACTCCTACTGCCTGGAGGTTGAGACACCACTGATCAGTCTTGAGTTATTGCTGTTTTGAATCTCTTTCATGTTTCCATTTACTGTAACCTTCACTGATAACTCTGCATTATACATTCTGCTTAGGTGGTGCCTGACCTTTGTCCTGGATTCATCAGTTCCCTACTACCTTCTTTTTTGACCTTTATTCCTCATCTTCAGCAATTTCACCAAACCCTCACTGTCAGAGAAGAGGCAGGAAGTCATCCCTCTTTATTCAACTTTGGCTTTATTGTGTTTCAAAATCTCAATAGTAGAAACGGTTATTGGTAAATCAACTCGATTTGCATTTTCCAGGCCTGCTTTTGCTGGTGTGACCTTATATCTGAGGACGAATATCGGTGATGTATTGCCTGAGGACAAAATGTGTTTCCAAATAAATTGGTTCACTAAAGGGCAGCTGGGGCAACTTCTTGCTGTTCTGCATCTTGGTCTCTTTTTTTGTCAATTAAGATGAAAAAAACATAATGTTTCTTCAAACTGTTATAAGCATAGATGCGTCGTAGCCAAATGCCACATCCATCAAATCTTAGGAAATCTGAAATGACATAAAAATGTTTAATAGCTATCAAAGTAAGGTAGTGTTTTATATGAGATTTTTAGTAGCAGTTGAATAGAAATGGCAGATTTCCTTTTAATATGATCAACTGATAAATGTTGATAACAGCTAACATTTGTTGAGTGCTTATTTTGTGTGAGGCATGCTTCTAAGTACTTCATGTGGGTCTGCTGAGGTAGGTATTCTTATTATTCCCATTTTAGAGATGAGGGAACTGAGGCATAGACAGATCAAGCAATTTTCTCCACATCACACAGCTGGGAGATGGCAGAGCTGGGATTTCAGTCTGGGTGATCTGGCTCCAGAGACCACACTGTTAACCACTACACTTGATGGTACTTAAAAGGACCATTGGTTGTAACCAAGTTCTAGAAATGTTAGAACCTAGCAGGCATACAATAGATGGTTACTGAAATAAAATCAATTATACCTAAATCCAGAACTGAACAACCTCACATCCTAAGCACAATCCCTTAAATAATAGAACTTCCTTCCTTTAAAAAATTACTTAATGATGGAAATTTCCAAACATATGCAAAAGTAGGGTAGCATAATGAATCCTTACCAACCCATCAACCAGATTTGACAATTGACACGTGACCAGTCTTGTTTCCTTTATATCCCCCGACTTCCACCCCAATGGAGTATTTGAAAGCAAATTCCAGACACTGTATTATCTGTAAAATCTTCAATATGTATTCTAACAGAAAAGGACTCTTGAAAAAATGCAACCTAATCATATAATCACATCTAAAAATTATAAATAATATTTAATATCTAGTTAGTGTTCAAGTTTTCCATGTTCATAAGTGTATTTTTATAGCTGGTTTGTTTGAATAAGGATCTAAATAAGATACTTACATTGCATTTGGTTGATAAGTTTTTTAAGTCTCTTAAATTCATAAACATTCCTTCTCTTTCCCTTTTTTTTCTCTTTACCACTTGTTGTAGAAACATGGTTATTCTGTAAAATTTTCTATGTTGTCTTGCCCTAACCTTTGAGTGAGAAAGAGTTGCTTTTTCATTTCCTTAAAGCCCAGGAGAGGATAGTAGAACAATTGTGGACTATGCTATCCCTAAGTGGAACCACTGGCCACTTGGAAGCCGAGAGGGACAACAGCTAGCTTGACAATCCCAGTGTGCTATTGTGGACATCTTTCTATGCAGTGATTCTTTTATCTTTTATGCTTATACTGATAATAAAGAGGCATAGTAAGGTACAGGAGTGCCTTCTGAATCCCCAAATACTTACCAAATTATGCCAAATGTATAGTAAGTGATTTATTCTAATTTTTTGAAAACTGATAAGTTGACAGATGTTTGATAAAATTAGTCTCCATCAGAATATCATATAATCAGAATATTCAATGCTGTGTTCATTCTTAAGATCTCGGTTCAGGGAATGGAAATCTTGGTAGTAAGGATATGCTGGGTGGTACTTCGAGACCATGTAAATATTACCCAGTGATGTTTACATTCATCAACGATCTTTACTGAAATCAGTTATTACATGGGGCTCGCAAAATAATTATTTTTCTAATTTTATTGTTTCTTTTAGATTTATTATTTGGCATTCTTCTGTAAAGAAAAAAATATTAATTTTCTCTCTTATTTGCTTTCTGATTATACTCCCTATTTTGTACTCAATGATTTTAAATTTTGATGTTTATAAATATATTACTCTTTTCTGTGCTCATACTGCCCAAATTTGGCCAGTGGGATCCCCTTCAAACCAGTTCCGGTCAACTTTTGTACATGATCCATTAGTCTTTGAGCACTTTCTTGCTTCTAGCCTAACAAACTATTTCAGGGTCACCGTCTATTTTCCTTGCCCCAGACTTGAACTCAGCCATTTCTAAAGCATTCCCACCACTGTACTGAGGAATGGTATTTATAACCAGGATCACTAGGTGCACTCACTGCTTCTTCCAATGACCTTTTTGAGATAGCCTTAAGTTTTCTTCTGAAGATGGAGAGAAGATACCATCAGATCCTTCATTCCTGCTGAGACAACACCTAGATCCCTTAGGATTGCCAGTGATTGAATGAACAGTATTTCTAGTTGTTCTATTCTTTAGGGATAAAAATTTCTAAGCTCTTTTTCATTGACTTAAAATTTTACTCTCTTTGTTATCAAAGAATCATAGTTGTAGACTCTTTCCATTTACAACTTTTGACTTAGAAATTGTCTTAGCACTTCTCTACCAGTTTCGAGTCTCAGTCCATTTTGAAAATCTGATGAAAGTGGATTCTAGTCCTGGAAAAATACTCATACACAAAAAGTTTTTCACATACAAGTTTATTGAGTTCTTGGACTTCTAAAGCACAGTTATCTCTATGAAACACCCCTCTGATCCTAGGTTGTGTTCCAGCCCTGCCGTATTATATATAAGGAAGCTTGGGATCAGTGAAGGTTGAGGTGACATCCTTAAGGTCACACACCAGCAGAAACAAACTAGAGCCTAAGGGTTTTTGTTTGTTTTTTATTCTCACGAAGAAGAATTGGTTTACCCCACTTACATTTCACAATAGTTCTGGAATGTAGTGAGAAAAAGACCTTCAAATAAAAGAATGGCTTGTGTAGTGAGGAGAGGGAGAGCAGATTTTTATTTTGAGGAGTCTCTGGAAGCAGGGCCCCTGAGTTTTCCAGTTTGAAAAGAATAGAATTCTTTGTTACCGAAATCATGTTTTCTAGAATTTCTTTTTCTTGTTTTCTCCACCATAATATTTAACATGAAAAGTGGCTGATAATTTTTGAGGCAGAGGTCAAACATGATGTTTTGGGAAGTGATTAGATTATGGAACTTTTTTTTTTTTTTTTTTTTTTTTTTACCTGTGATCAGAAGCTTTCCCTATCATTCAGTGCCTGTTACCTCAGAGTCTCATAAGATAGATACTCGGGTGTGTGGGGCTGATTTTATGACATGTCATCAGTCTTCTGTTAGTGTGTGTCAGTTGTCTGTGAGCCATATGCAGTTCTTTAGGATTAGCGTATGGTTCTCTGCAGAAATGCTGTTACTCAGCACATCATTGTGACCTTCAGTCTGGAAAGCCTCATTAAGTCTCAGCCTTGTTCCAGAGATCCAAAGCCAGTTTCAAGGCAGCACATCTCCAAGCTGTCTGTTGGCTTTGTTTGCACAAAGGGATGCTTCTATTACACTGTCCTTGGTATCAGTGGGTGGAGGAGGGAAATGTTACTGTTTTCTTTCTAGTATTTTTTTTTTTGAAGTGGAAGAGATTGTACAGGCAGGCATAAGGATTTGAGCCAAATAAAATGGGAATTGTCACTATGTCCCATCTTATCAGTAATCCCTGGGTGTGTGTGTGTGTGTGTGTAGGTGTAGGGGGTGGTGGTCATATAGAGAGGACTGGAAGTTAAATAACGGAAAAATATAGGCCACTTAAAATGTAGGCAGACCAGGGAATGATTTTAACCCAAATTGACTACACTAAGAGTCTCTAACGTAATAAATGACTTTAACTTACTGCTTTTCATAGACTATAAAGCAGTCTGCAAAGCATGGCCTACAGACCTCTGAGAACACTGATGGCAGAGTTTTATCAGGGTGAAACAGTTCCTGTTTCTCCTTGTGTATAAAGGAATCCTTAGTCACTGCTGATTCTGGAATTCTTTAGTCTGGTGCCTGGTCATGTAATTAATTTCCTGGGCAGATCCCTCATTCCATTGCTGTAAATACTTCTTTGCAAGGGTAATTGATTATTTTCTGCTGTTTTGAGACATAGCCAAACTGGAAAGGCAATTAGGAAAGTTTTAATTTTGATTTTTATGAACTAGATGGATAAAAATAATAGTTCAAACAAGATATAAATAAAAATATTGCTTGTTTCTGAACTTCAACATAAAATGTTCTCTTCTACATTTAAAAAATATCAAAGATCATATTCTGTGATTACTGGCTATATTGATTAATATTATTTGAGCCAATAAGACAATGCTTCTGAGGTAAAATTTCTTGAACTAGTATTTTGGGAATATATTTTTTTTAAAAAAAATAGGTAACTACTGCTGAATTTTTTTACCCAATTACAAATTTTTTTCTTTTAATGTTCATCACAAGTACCTGAATCTGAGAAAACAAAGATAAAGCATTAAAACTTTGTGTGAACTTTTTGTTGTATAGATTTAGGTGTCTAGGTGGGGAAAGAAGTAGAGAGAAAGGATACTTGGAGTATAGGTAGATTTGCTATTATTTTACAAATTTTTTAGGCTTATAAAACTAACTCTTCGTAAACTGTTTACTTCCTGGTATGCTGCACTGTGGGACTGCTGCCACCAGGTGGACGCTGGTGCCTAGGCATGGCTACATGGTCCAGACTGGAGGGCAACTCAGTGATCCAGCAGCTTAACAAGCATTTATTAAATTTACTATGCCTCAGGCACTGTACTAGGCACTGGGGGTGGGGGGTACAAAGATGAATAAGACAGAATCCCTGTCTGTGGGAGGCAGACACAAAACCAGTACAATGATGGAATTATGCATATAGTGCTAGCAAAGGACAAAGGAAAAATATATGGCTAAACTCAGTTTTATGGAAGGTATCCTGAAGAGAACGTCTATCTGAGCTGCACTTTGAGTTAGGTTAAAGTGAGGAGAGTTTTGCAGATTACTGATTCCAAGACTTGTATAAGTTGTGTTTTTCTGTAAAACTGTAACCAAAAACTAAAAAAACAAAAACAAAACAAAACAAACCTAAGTCTCCAATTACTAAAAATAATAATATAATACATGTTGGAAAATTATTTAGAGCAATATTTAAAAGAATATAATTGTCCTAATATATTTAATTATCTTCTGATTAATCTTCCATTGTTAACAACCAATTCTTACTCTAATCTTGGTTTAAAACTACCTTAAAATTATTCTAAATCTTTTAAGATCAACTCAATGGATCCTCTTTTCCCTTCCTCTTTATGCCTATTTTATCAACTGTCTGTCTATTAAGTCTGTCCATATCTTATCATCTATCAGAACTAAGGACTTACAGTTAGCTCGAATAAAAAAGAAATTGCATTCTATTTATTTTCATCCTCTATTGGATAGTGTACCATGTGCAATAATTGTTGTTTTCTGTTTCTTTGCCTGAGACAAAATTGCTTTTCTGCCAACTTAGCACTCCACCCCGTGAAGCTACTTTTCCAGGTTACACCTTGTTACTAAATCTGACAGTTCTCGGTGCACATCTTTCTTGAAAAGATTGTCACTTCTTGGCTTAAAACCATTGTTTCCTTTTGCTTTTAGGATGAAGTTCAGACTCCTTAATATGGCCACATCTGACCTCACTCATGCCCCAGCCATATCTCTTACCACACTGCTCCACTCACTCTTAAGTTAACAATGGACCTTCTTTCACTGTTTTGATTGTACTACATGCTCTCTCACTTCCAGAACTTGCTGCTCCCTCTGTCTTCCTTTCTCTAACCCTTTGCTGGCAAACTCCTACTCATCCTTTAGGCCTGAGTTCAGACTTAGGCTTTCCGTTTAAAGGAACTAAACCCCAATCATGTCCTAAAAAGTATCCATCCACTTCCTTCAATCTCAGTTATAGCACTGCTAGTCTAAAGAATTATTATGACGTGTCAGACTATTCTAAAAACTCCCTACCTGATGTTTTTTCTTTTCCTCTTTCCCCTCTGCATAATCCATTCTCCACACATTGACTAGATCATCTCTTAAATGTAGAATTAAGATCGCATCACTTTTATTTTAAAATCTCCAGTGGTTTAGCACATAATTCAGCTCAGGTGATCGGGCACCTGACCACTTCGCAATTGCAAATCCCACTCTCACCTTGCTACCATGCCGAGTTACAAGGTGCATCCAGGTGATCCAGAATGTGCTTATGTAATTTTTAAAGACTGCTAAAAAAATAAAAACGCAAGCTGAAAGATTCTTACAGAAAATGTTGACTTTTGTGGTACCTTCCCTTTTTAAGAAACCAACTCATGTGTCCCTCTGGAAAGCCTTTGCTGGCACTTCTGCCCACCTCACCATCACTCTGTGTGATGAACCTCTTTTCTGTGCTTTTTTCCTTAGGACTTATAATATGGTGGGTAATTATCTTTAAGCTCCTTGAGAAGTCCTAAATGATAATAGTGAAGAAACTGGCTATGAACTCAATTACATTTTTAAATATATTTTAATAATTAAAAACAATAGTAATCATATACAGGTAGTATCTTTGTGTGAAATATGTATATACTGTTCAGACAGTGCTTGTGCTCATGAATTTATTGGGATCCTCAGAATAACTTCATGTTTCCCCACAAATTGGGAACTATTGCACTAGAGGACTAGCTTAGCTATGGGCAGCCTATACAGACCTACAGACCTGTCACCCAGGATTGCCTGTTTGGCCAGTGCAGTAGTTGACATCTTCCTCCAGAAAAGCTGCAGTAAAATAGTAATTATCTGAGGGACATAATAATAAGTATTCTGTTTATTCATATCAATTGTGGGATGCCCTTTTCCCGGCCCTTAGTGATCTCAGCAATTTCGAGGGGTCTTCCTAAGTGGGACCCACTCAGAAGCCACTCAGGAGAGTCTTAACCTGGTTTGATGTTACAACCCAGGTCAGTCAATGGATTATTTCCTACTCTGAGGGAGATCAGAATCAACGTGGACTTTTGGAAGTATTCTTTCTGCAAATAGATTATAACTCTTCAGATTTGCCCTCTTTCCTGAACATCCAATTCATCTCTACCAACTAAACACCTATGTTTTTTTTCTTCAAGACTCAGCTCATCCATGGAACATCCTCTTATCCTTCTTCTCTGTTCTGATTGGCCAAACCACACTCTCACACTTTTTTATATTCCATTTCACATTATTCTTTAATGGCTTAAATTAACCATATTATAGGCTATACTGTTTCAGTATAAATCAAACATACTGTAGGCTTTTAGGAGACAGACACTTTATTTACAAAGGACCCAAGGCCTAAAACTGGAAATCAGTAGTCACTTACTAGATAACACACTTTTTTAAGTTATCAGGCACTTTCTTGGACTTCACTTTTCCCTCTTCCCTTTCTAATCAATTAGCTAATAAATCTAACTTTGAGCATCTGAAATAAATGTTTGCTCTGTTGCTGAGGTATTAAAGGAAAGTCAAGGGACATCTGTGTGACCAAGATGTACCAATTGCCATTGGCTCTGGACAGCAGAGAGCTCGAATGTCTGTCCCATTTTGCAACAGCAAACAAACGTTGGAGGTCACATTGCCCTTGTAGCTTGCACTCTTATACTGAATCACTATTTGAGAATAGATTGGCTGGATTCTATGTCCAAGATTTCCTTATATCTGCAATGTGAAAAACCTATTCATTAGAAAGTGATCATTTAGAAATAAGATCAGTGATGGTACAAATTGGATTTTACCCTTTGTGTTGAGTACACTAAGTAGATTAGTAATTTATAGGTACAGAAACTCCAAAGGACAATGTGCAGTGTGGGTAAAGGAATAATTTCATCATTTTATCATTATCTTCGAAGGGAGTACATATTTGTTGTTGTTTTGATTTTAGTTATTCTGGAATTAAATAAGATAGCACTTTAATTTTAGATGCATAATCCACATCTAACCTTCCCCCTAACAATTAATAAATCAACCAGTCAACAGATATTTATTAGGAATTGATATAAATGTGTAACAGGAAATGTCATTCAATTCAGTGAATATTTACAGAGCATACTGTGTTAAGCAAGAGATATAGCTGTTAACAAGTAGTGACTCCCTGCCTCACTGAATTTACAGCCTGCCTAAAAACAATCAGTAAACAAGTAGTTACAAAGGGATTTAAATTAAATGTCTTTAAAAATTAAACTGAACTGATCGATACAAAGGTAAGTATGACATACGTCCTTCTCTTACAGAGCTTATAATTTAAGTGTTAAAAGAATATATAACTAACTAGAATGCCAAACAGAGTATTGTAGAAAGGGTACAAAAATAGTACTTTGGGGAGAAGACTAGAAAATGATTAATCAGGACCTTGATAATTGAGAAAGACTCCATGAATAAGAACTCAGCCCAGAATGGTAGACATTTTGACAGTCAAATAAAGAAAGGAGAGGCATTCTGGATGTTGGTGTGTTAATTATACCTCTGATCCACTCCTGTCGATGGCAGGGATTAAAATATATTATCAGCTATTTTGCTGACCAAGCTGGATTGAGGAACGTGGCTTGGACCCAAGGTCAAAATGAGGCCTACAGCATTTCTGCCTTCTCCTCAATTTCATATGTCTACTCCATTGGAGGCATAACAGTTTGAAAACTGCACTCTGCCTTCAAGAGGAGAACGTGCTCAGCTAATGAGCCAGCAGCTCTGTCAGAGAGAAGGGGTTAGCCAGAAGCTGGGTCATGCCTGAGTGCTGACCTCCCCAGATTGTTTACATCTCTTGAGAAGAGGAAATATAAATAATGTTAAGAGTGAAAGCTTCTTCCTCATTACTTCCCTAAGAGAGCAGAACTATGGGCAGAAGTTCCCATATTATAGGCAAAGCTGGAAATTTGGGGAGAAGATAAGAAGACAGACAGTTTTAATGATAAACTGCATGAATCAGTCTAACTCTAAAGAGACAGAGATCAGAGAGAAGGATGTCAGCAGTTGTAGAGGAGTTGGGGAAGTCTGATTGCTTGGAGAGGGTAGAATTTGAGCCATATCTGTGATTCAGGTAGAACAGTTTCATACTGGTTTTTCTTTCTGAGTAGCATGTAGTACATCAATAGTAAACAAGCTGAGTTTTACACACACACACACACACACACACACACACACATATACATACATACATATGTATATATACATATATGTATGTATATATACACACATATATGTACATATATACATATATACATATATGTGTATATATATGTGTGTGTGTATATGTGTGTGTGTGTATATATAATTATTATTATTATTTTTTTTTGCTAAAAGCCATGTGGCAGCTCAAGCAGTGTCTTGGAACAGTGCATTATTTGGCAAAAAAAGACAGATTGACTTTGGGAACTCCAGAGCAATTCCAGGTGACGGGGTCCCCAGATGGCATGAAAAGGAGCATGGGAATGTCACATGCTTTTATTGCTCCCTCTGCCCTCCAAATTAGTTTTTATCAAGTATCTGCTCCACTATTTCCTGATCCCTTCACCTCCACCTACATTTTCTGGAGGAGGAAGATAGGTATCTTATTTTAAATAACATTTCATGGTTGGATGCCAACACCATGAAGACAGACTTCCCGAACTCCTTTAAAAAGGTATTACTGAGTGGGTTGGGAATGATGAAATGTGAAACTGTAGATTAAAAGAACAATGAACAACTGGATGTTCAGGGTACTTTTTTAACAGTTTTATTGAAGTAAAATTGACATACAAGAAACTGCATGTATTTAAAGTATACAATTTGATGAAATTTAACATATAAATAACATGAAATTTCCCTCTATACACTGTATTAGCAATATCCTCCAAGTTACGTTATGTCATGTTTTTATTTTTATTCAGTTCAAAACATTCTGTAATTTCTTTGTTGATTTCTACTTTTTCTTGACGGTTACTTAGAAGTGTTTAATTTTTAGTTTTCAGATGTTTAGAGGTATTCCAGATATCTTTTTCCTATTGCTGTCTAATATCATTGTGGTCAGAGGACATACTTTGTATGATTTCAATCTTTTTCAATTTATAAGGCCTTGTTTTTGTGGTCACTTGAGAAAAATGTGTCTATTTGAGTTAAGTGTACTACAAATGCCAATTAGGCTAGTTTGTTGATAATGTTGTATAACTCTTCTATATTATTATTGATTTTCTTACTGCTTATTCTATTAATTATTGAAAGAAATATTGAACTCTCTAATTCTAAGTGTCATTTTGTCTATTTCTCCTTTCACTTTTATCAATTTTTGTTTCATGTATTTTTTCTTTTAAAAATATTTTTACTAAAATATAGCTAATAACTAATATTAGTTTCAAGTGTAGTTGTTCAGCATCATAGTTGTTCAACATTTATATACCTAAAGAATTGATCACGTTAAGTCTAGTACCCATCTGACACTGTACAGTGTTTTGTAATATTACTGACGATATTCCCTGTGCTGTATATGATATTCTCATGGCTTATTTTACAATTGGAAATTTGAACTTTTTATTCCCCTTCACCTTTTTCCCTCTTTAAAAAAATTTTTCCATTACAGTTGACTTTCAATATTATTTTATATTGGTTTCAGGTACAGTATAGTAGTTAGACATTGATATAATTTACAAGTGATCCTCTGATTAGTCTAGTACCCACCTGGCACTAAACATAGTCATTACAATATTACTGACTATATTCCCTGTGCTGTACTTTATAGCCCCATGACTGTTTCATAACTACCAATTTATACTTCTTAATCACTTCACTTTTTTCACCCAAACCCTCAACCCCTCTCTCGTCTAGCAACCATCAGTTTGTTTCCTGTATCTATGAGTCTGTTTTCGTGTCATTTGTTCATTTCTTTGTTCTTTAGATTCCACATATAAGTGATA
Source organism: Eidolon dupreanum (assembly GCA_028627145.1). NCBI lineage: Eukaryota > Metazoa > Chordata > Mammalia > Chiroptera > Pteropodidae > Eidolon > Eidolon dupreanum. Next base: position 31,973,474 of record CM053513.1, read on the forward strand.
TCATATGGTATTTGTCTTTCTCTGTTTGCCTTATTTCACTTAGCATAATACCTTCCAGTTCTATCCATGTTGTCATAAATGGTAAGATTTCATTAATTTTTATGATCAAGTAATATTCCATTGTATATATGTACTTCTTTATCTAGTCTTCTTTATTGATGGGTACTTATGTTGCTTCTGTATCTAAACTATTGTAAATAATGCTGCATTGAACATAAGGATGAATATATCTTTTCAAATTAGTGTTTTGGATTTCTTTGGATCAATACCCAGAAGTGGAATTGTTGGGCAAAAGGTAGATCTTTTTTAAATTTTTTGAGGAACCTCCATACTGTTTTCCATAGTGGCTAAACCAATTTGCAATCCCACCAACAGTGCATGAAATTTCCCTTTTCTCCATATCTTTGCCAGCATTTGTTGTTTGTTAATTTATTGATGACAGCCATTTTGACAGGTGTGAGATATCTCATTGTGGTTTTAATTTGCCTTTCTCTGATTATTAGTGACGATGAGTATCTTTTCCTATGTATTAGGCTTCTGTATGTCCTGTTTGGAGAAACATCTGTTTAGGTCCTCTGACTATTTTTAATAGATTGTTTGTTTTTTTGGTGTTAAATTGTATGAGTTCCTTATGTATTTTGCATATTAACCCCTATCAGATGTATCATTGGCAAATATCTTCTCCCATTCAGTAGATTTTCTATTTTGTTGATGGTTTCCTTTGCTGTGCAAAACTTTTTAATTTGATGTAGTCCCATTTGTTTATTTTTTTCTTTTGTTGCCCTTGCCTGAGGAGATATATCAGAAAAAAATATTACTAAGAGCAATGTCAGAGACTTCATTGCCTGTCTTCTAAGAGTTTTATGGTTTCAGATCTTAACATTTAAGTTTTTAATCCATTTCAAGTTTATTCTTGTATATAGTGTAAGAAATTGGTCTAGTTTCGTTTTTTTTGGCATGTCTCTGTCCACCATTTATTGAATAGACTATCTTTACCCATTTTATATTCTTGTTTCCCTTGTCATAGATCAATTAACCACATAGGTATAGGTTTATTTCTGGGCTTTCTATTTTATTCCATTGATCTATGTGTCTGTTTTTATGTCAGTACCATGCTGTTTTGATTACTGTAGACTTGTAGTATGGTTTGATATCAGGAAGTGTGATACCTCCAACTTTGTTCTTTTTTCTCAAGATTGTTGTGGCAATTCAGGGTCTTTTGCTGTACCATGTAAATTTTAGGATTATTGTTCTAGTTCTGTGAAAAATGCCATTGGTATTTTGATAGAGATTGCATTGAGATGTTGCTTTAAGTAGTATGGGCATTTTAAGGATGTTAATTCTTTCTTATATGAGCATGATATATGCTTCCATTTATTTGTGTCTTCTGTTTTTTTCTTCAGGGTCTTATAGTTTTACAAGTACAACTTTTTTACCTCTTTGATTCAGTATATTCCTGGGTATTTTTTTGATGCGATTATAAATGGGATTGTTTCCTTAACTTCTCTTTCTGATAACTTGTTATTGGTGTGTAGAAATGCAACTGATTTCTAAATATTGATTTCGTATCCTGCTACTTTACCGAATTCATTGATCAGTTCTAATAGTTTTTTTTTCCCTTTGGTGAAATCTTTCAGGGTTATCTATGCATAGTATCATGTCATCTTCAAATAGTGATGTTTTATGTATTTTGAAGCTCTGTTATTAGTTACACAAATTTTTATTATTATGAAATGACCCTTTTTATCTCAGGTAATATTTATTGCTCTGAATTCTACTTTGTCTAATATTAATATAGACATTCCAACTTTCTTTTGGTTAGTGTAGTTATGGTATATATTTCCCTATTCTTTCACTTTTAGCCTATCTTTGTCTTAATATTTGAAATGAGTTTTTCTTTTTTATATAACCTGACAATCTCTCCTTTTTTAGTTGGAATTGATTTGGTTAGTGATATGATTGAGTTTAAAGCTACCATCTATTTGTTTTTTATTTGTCTTTTTTGTTCTTTGTCTTCTTTTCCCTCTTCTCTTGCCTTCTTTGGGGACAGGAATGAGTTTTTTATGATTTCAGTTATCTCCACTATTGGCTTATTAATTACATTTTTTGTGATTGCTTTAAAATTTACAGTGTACTTCTTTAACTTATCATATTCCATATCCAAATATTATTATACCATCTCACATACACTTTTAGAATGTTAAAATAGTATACTTCTTTTCCTGTACTGGCTTTTGCATGTTGTTGTCATACCTTTTACTTCTACATGATTTTAGGTGGTAAACCTTATAATTATTTTTGCTTTAAACATTTAATTATCTTTTAAAGACTTTAAATTTGGGAAAAACAAGTAGTATGTATTTACTCCCATATTTACATTTTTGGTGTTTTTAATGCTTTCGTGTAGATCCAGATTTCTACCTGGTATCATTTTTCTTCTACCTAAAGACCTTCTTTTAAAATTTCTTGTAGTGCCATTCTGCTGGTGATGATTTTATTTCACCTTTGTGAAGTATTTGGATAGGGAATTTGTATTGGATAGAGAATTCTCAGTTAACATTTTGTTTTTTGTTTTTTCTTTCAGAATTTATTGATATCATCCTACTATTTTCTGGTCCCTTAAAATCTACTGTCATTCTTTATTCTTCTGTATATACTGTACCTTTTTTTCTCTGGTTCTTTAAGTATATTTTTCTTTACCACTGATTTTCAGTAATTTGATTCCGTTGTATCTTGGTATGGTTTCCTTCATATTTCTTCTTCCTAAGATTTTGTTTAGTGTTCTAGATCTTAACTTATAGTTCTCAGAAAATTGGGGAAATTTTCAGCCACTATTATTTCTTTAAATATTTTTTCTCTTCTCACTGCTATCCTCTTGCTCTGAGACTCCAATTATACTTATGTTAGGCTACTTAATGTTGTCCCACAGCTCACTGTTGGTCTGTTCATTTTATTCATTTCAGTAATTTTACTCTTTGTATTTCCTTTTCAAGAGTTTTTATTGCTATACCTTCACATTTACTAATCTTTTCTTCTATACTATCTTGTCTACTGTTAATCCCATCCAGCATATTTTTCATTTCTAGAAGTTTGATGTGGTCTTTCTTATCGTATATTTCTCTCTGTATTATGCTCTTACTTTCCTCTGCCTTCTGGAACAGATGGAGCATATTTTTTAATATTCTCAGGCTCAGATGAACCCTCAGGCTGTTAGCTATTTGTCTAAGTGTCTCATCTATATCCTTTCTGGGTCTATTTTTATTGATTGATTTTTCTTCTCATTTTGGGTCATATATTTTACTTATTTACATGTCTGGAATTTTTATTGGATACTGGGCATTGTGAGTTTTATGTTGTTGGGTGCTGGATCTTAAAAAATTCTTCAAAATCAGTTTCGACTTTATACCAGGATACAGTTAACTGGGAAACAGTTAGATCTTACATGAATAGTTGATCTGTTCAAGTTTTCTTACTCACCTTTGTTGAGTGAACTAATTAACAACTTTTAGTCTAGTATTAAATTCTTCCCACTACTCAGGCAATACCCTTCTAAGGACTGTACTCTTTGTCCATGTGCTAAGAGGTCTTTCCATTTTGACTGGTGGTAACATGAACCATTCATGGTCCTGTGTGAACTCTAATTACTGTGCCCTCTAATCCACGGTTTAGTTATTTTCCTCATGTACCTGTGCCAAACAGTACTCAGCTAAAGCCTCAAGGATAATCCTCTGCAGGTCTTCAGACCTCTTTCTCTTTCTTGCCCCCTCCTTATTACTGACCTGTCCCTGAATTCCAACTGCCTTGGTTTCCCTAACTTTCAACTTTTCCTCAACTCAGAAATCCCTGGGTTGTGCCTAGCCTCTTTCCACCTGTACATTGGCTGTAAATTCTCTCCAGTCAGTAAAGTGGGCTCACCTTTTTTATTTCCCTTCTCTCAGGACACTATCATCTAGTGTCTGAAAAACTTTGCTTCATATATTTTTGTCCAGTTTTTAGTTGTTTACACTGAGAAGAAATATATCTTCCCTCTCACTTCATCATGGCCATAATTCAGGTAAAATTTTAAAGAATGAAAAAAATTAAAACAAGAGTGTGGATTTAAAGAGTATTGTTATTTCAGATATTCTGATCTTTTTGATTTAAAGATTAGGGTGACAAATTGGATAAGACCTCTTTCTCTACTGAAGTTCAGTGGAAAGCTTTTGCATCAAGCCTACTTTAGATGATTAAGCCTTTCCTTTAAATATATATTTCAGAGGATTAGATATTGTAGTCCAGGTTTAGGTGACAGTGACCTCCAATTGTCCTACATTTGTCCTTGGTGAGTTCTCTGAGATTATAATTTAAAGGTTTAAATCTTTAATTTAAAAGATAGATGAGGTGATGAAGGAATGATATTAAGTCACTAACACTTGAGTTCTCTGATTCTAAATTCAGACTTTATTAACTACCCTGTACCATATGACTACTCTTGAACTTTCTGTGTGTAAAAGGATGACAGTTTATCATCCTCTATCAGAAGAGTCTGAAACATGAGATTTGAAAAGGTTTGACCCTGCTTAAGACTAGAAAAAAATGCCTCCTCTAATTTCAAACCTTTTAACCTAGAAACTGAAAATAACTTGTCCCTTTTTAAATCAACACAGAAAACACATTTTATGATTCCTGTTTCCCATCCTTTTCTGAAGATATCTTCCCTTTCTCAGCAGATTTCAAAAAGCTCTGATTATTATAGCCTCCAATAATAAGTATAACTTTAGTAGGTTTTAGAATTAGGCCAGTGTGTATAATAATTCTTCTGGTGAAAGGCCTACTGATGACATGAAGAAAGTGCTAATGAAATTGTTACTGGTGTCTAATATATCAGAGGGTCTAAATTAAGCCTGAAAACTCATTTTTATTGTTTTCACAAAAAGAGGCTTCATATAATCAATTATAAATATCTTTAAATGATAAAATCTTTTTTCTTAAGATACTTGACTAATGAAATTATTTTAATATTTAATAATCATATGTCATAATATAACAGTCATGCCTCTAAAGCTTTCTTAGGAGCAAAGAAAAAACCCACTTTATCTCTTTCTCTTCTTTTTGAGTCTAGAAATAAAGTCAGTCTCTCTCTCTTTCAGCTCCCCCTCTTTCTTTTAAATGACTACTTGAGAAAGCCTGGTTCTTTCCCCAGAGGCAAGGAGAAAAGCAATCCCCTTCAAATGTTGTAATAGAGCAGTTCTTATGTTTTTGAATAGATAAAGAAAGAGGAGGTTCTGAAAGGAATGCCGAGGCATTTTCTACTCAGTTTTCATTTTATATCACAGCCTCTGAATCCCTAGTCTACTTCAGAAGGAATGCTTGCAAATGAGACAGTGACTATGTGAGATGAAGGGAAGTGCTTCACTATGCTGAGATGATTGACATAAAGGTAGAACACAGGTTTATGTCCCCGTGAATACAGTGTTTGTGAAAATTCTTACATAGAGAAAAAAAATGGTGTTTTTGCATTTTTTTCTTTTTTGCTCAAATATAACGATACTTATATCTAAAAACATGGAGAAAAGATCATGACCATCCCCACACATTTAAACTTTGCTATTCTCTTTTAATATTTGCCCACCTCATAATGATTTTGAAATAAAAATTGTAACATAAATATAACTTAATATTCAGTCTTTTTAAGTCATCTTCACATATTACAAATTTTGTATGCTTTCAACATTTTATTTTCTGTATTACTGTAAATTTGTTTAGTTTTTTTTTTCTCTCTGTATATTCATATAAGTATGGTCAGTAGAAGACAGAATCAATTTTCTTCTCTTTTTGGGGGGAAATGTATATTTTAACTCAGCATTTTATGCTTCAGTTCTCTTGCCCTTTATCCCTTCTGTCCATAGATACCCTCCAAGATTCATTTCATTTGAGATCTAGAAGGGCTAGAAGTCTCTCACTGTCACTGTGCATCGAATTTGCCTTCTTCTTTAGTCTTTGCTCCGGGTCATGGCAGAGACTGCAGATGATTCTGAGTGGGTTGGGCAAGGTGCATTGTTTATAAGCATACTCTTTTTTGTGTCTTCTGCACCTTCTACTATAGCTGCTCTTTGTTATTTGCTATTTTAATAACCTCAGTATCGCTGAACCAATATATACACATCAATAAAAGAGAGAAAAATCTTTCCTTAATAAATATGATTCATGGAACTTTACTATTGAATTTCTATATTTTTTTATTTCTAATAGAATGACATAAATATTCCTATGTTATAAAATTGCTTGTGTACACAAACATTCTTTTAATGTGAAAATGTGGCTTTATAATCCCAGATAATGAAAGGTAAATGAAAAACAATCCTGATGAGTCTAATTAGCATTTCCTAGGGCTAGTTCTTTGAAACATCCACTTTCTTTTATCTGTCAGCTCTCTCATCCTCATTTTTATCTCATCCATACTGAGTTCATAGTCCATTTTAACATCTACCATCTTGGCAATATCCTGAACTTTCTTGCCCTTCCAGAATGCAAGCCCAGCAAAAATTAAACCCTGGGTGAACCCCAGCTATTTGCTTTTTGCATACCTGTTCCCAGGCTGCTGAGTTAATCTGAAAAACAAAAAGTCATATAGCCGAGCATAAATGAATGTATAAATAAATGAAAGAAAGGTACTGTTCACCAGTATATAAACAAGTACAAGGTTGTGGTGGCACAGAAAAATTTTTCTAGAAGTCAAAGTAGAAGGAGGTCATTATTGATTGAAATAATCAAAGATGGGATAAGGTTTTACTTCACTTTTCCGCCATTATTTCTGGTAACTGCTACCAAGTGGGATTTTATGAAGAGCGAAATCCAAATATTTAACAACAAAACTACAATTGTTTAAACTCTACATACCAGAGATAAACACCAGATTTTTGTGTGTGTGTGTTTCCCACTAAAGAAACAAAGACTGACTTGACAGAAAGTTTACATGGGGAGTAATAGGAGACTGGGAGATAAAGTTGGGCTAGTTGATGGAAGACCTTAAAATGCTAGAAAGAGGGTTGTAAAACATATTGGAAATATTTTGTTGTGGTTATCCATTATCTAAAGTGATTTATCTGGCATTAAAGCTACTCCAGAACGTGGACTAAAAGTTCCTTAAAGATTATTCTTTTCAGTTTAGATATTTACTTTTACTTATGAGATATGTTATGAATTTCAACTTCTCTTGTTTTGATTGAGTTTAATTTCATACCCTTCACTCATTATGAAAGTAAGAGGTATTCACTGAAAAAAATCAGAATATAATAAAAATTTTAAAGATAAAAATAAAAATCTTCCATTTTCCTATACCCAGAAATAGCCATTAACATTTTATTGTCTGTTTTCATATATATGTAAATTTTTTACAATAAATAGATAATGCTACACAGATTATTTTCTAAACCTTTTAAAAATATATCATGAATATTGCTCCAAGTCAAGAAATGTAGGTCTACATTATTATGATATTTAATGGCTACATAGTATTCTAGTACATGCCATAATTTTATTAACTACTTCCCTAATGGTGGTATTTAGGTTTATTTCATTCCTTCATCTTTATTTTTTTTGTGTAGAAATATTTACAGAGTTCTCTTTTGAAAGTTTACACCATTTGTACTATCCACTTTGTGGGAAAAATATTCATTTCCCCATATCTTAGAAAAGTCTGGGAATTATCAAATCTTTTCCCACTATACCTTAAAAAGAAAAAGAAAGCTTTTATGCTAGGCATTTTATGCTAATTGAAATTTAAATTTTTATGAGATTATATCTGCCAGTCTTTCATGTTCTTAGCTTTGTTGTCCTGATTAAAAAAGCCTACATTTTTCAGCATTATAACATTTTCTTTTAGTATTCTAATTATTTTTTAAATATTTACTCTTTTAATGTACCTGGGATATATTTAGGTATGATTTACAAAGTAGTCATCTATTTTAATTTTCCCAATTTATTTTTGGTTTTCAGAAGAAAAATTATTAAGAGTCTCATGTTCTACTGACTGAGCTAGCCAGGCATCTAGGGAAATTTTTAAATAATAAATTCTTTCTAAAATAATTTAACAATCCAAATGTGACCTACATTAAATTCGAGTAAGTTTCTGATCTATTTGTATATTTTCTAGCTTGGCCCCATGATTATTTCTGACATTCTTGTTCTGGTAGCACATTATTTAAATTTCAGTGTTATAATATTCCATTTTACCATCTGGTAAGGCAAAACCCTTTTCAGTGATTTTCTTTTTCACAATTTTTTCTTACATATGGTCAATCACTTCTTTTATTAGAAGAATTTTAGATTATAGTGTCCAATTCCAGACAAAAATTTTAATGACTTTGTCGGCATGGAGTTAAATTAGAGATTAATTTGGGAAAGTTTTCTTTATTTAAGTTTTATATTTTTTTGCTAAGTTTCACCTCAGGAATTTTATATTTTTGTTGTTTTCATACTTGGTACTTTTTTTCCTCCATCATATTTTCTAACTAGTTAATATGGGCAAGTTGTCATCTTGTAACTGGAAAACTTAATAAAATTTCTCATTAGTCCTGAGTAGTATCATGGTAGATAGTCACAAGCTGAAATAATTTTTATCTCTTCTTTTTTGTCTTACTGCCTTTCAGCTAAATGTTCTCACAGGCCTCCTGTCTTACTTTTGTCTTTGTTGACTCGCCGTTAAGGTATAATTTTCTATTTCCTTGTAATAAATGCTGTATATAAAGGTAAAATTCTTTTTATTTTGCATTTGCTGAGTGGTCATCATGATGAATTTTAAAGTCTATCAAATGTTCTTTATAATTTATCCAAACAATTATATAACCTTTCTTCTTAGGTTTCCTAATGTTGAGTCATCCTTACAGTCTTAGAGTAAACCCATCTTGACCATGATGTATTATTTTATTAGACTGCTGGATTTGACTTACTAATATTTTACTTCAGATTTTACATCTAAATTCATAGATGAGATTGACCTACAGTTTTATTATGCATGCTATCTTTTTCATCTTTGATGTCTTTGTTAAACTTCATTCATTCTTTTAATAAACTTACATTGAATTTCTGTTATGCACGTGGAATGCTATTAGGTACTAAAGTTTAAATGGTGAGAAGGCAATAAAATACCTGCCACCTTGGAGCTTATAGTCTGTTGAGAGATGGAGTTAAGAAAACATAATATTAAAACACACTGTTGGACATGCTGCAGTAAGTTTATGGAGGAAAAACAGGAGCCTGTATCCCAGATTTGGGGGAAATTGGGAAATGCTTTCTGAAGAAAGTAACATTTAAACCAACATTTAAGTAAGATAGTCCATTTAAAAGAATAGTGTGGAGTGGAGAGGAGAGTCCTTGGGAGATGGAAGTATCTGTGGAAAGACCTGAAGGTGAGAGGGAACATGGTGCTTCTGAGAAAAGGAAACATGTTCAGCAGGACTGGAACGAAAGTGGGAGGAAGGGGAGAGCTGAGAAATGAAGCTAGCATGCTTCCCAGAGACCAGAACTTATAGAATATATCCAGAAGTTTGGATTTTCTTCCTAAGAGTAATGAGGAACTATTAAAAGATTTTAAGCAGAGAAGCGATATGATCTGATTTCTTCACTTAGAGAAACCTCTCTTGTTGGATGGGAGCGGAGGCAAGACTGGAGCCAGGAGACCAGTTGGAAAGTTGTGGTAATGCTGGAGAGAGGTGACAGTGGTGAGAACTAGGGTAACTGAAGGCCAGAGAATAAAGCAGCTCTTATGTTCTAAGGAGAGTTAATAGATTTTGACTGTACTTGGGCCAGGACCTCTAAAACGAGATGTTTAACCATAAGCTTTTGCATTTCTTTCATGGTTATTAGATTTTTCATTTTCTACCTCTTTCTGAATAAATTTTGGTAATGCATATTTTTCTTGAAAATTGTCCATTTTGTGTATATTTTAATATTTTTAAGTTTAAAGCTTACACACAATTCTCTTTAGTCTCATCCATGTGTGTGTTAAATCTCATTTCCCAATCTAAATGCTCCATATTCATATTTTCTCATTAACTTTTGGTTATGCACATCAGAGATTTACCTTTATCAGCATTTTTCAAGTGGGTATTCCATAGAGCGCTATTCATTCCAAAGAATGCTGACAAGTAAAAGTGTTCATGCTCAAATAAGTCATGAGACTTGGATCATACTATTTAAAACAGTTGCATGCTTTAGGACTTTCAATCTTTAATAAGCTAATGTGCATTGTTAATTCTTAAGTGGAAGATTTAGATGCAGTGTTTTTCAAACATTTTTGCCACAAAAGCTTTTTCTCCCCACATATCTCCTGGAATGAGTGGAACACAGTTTGATGATTTCAAAGGACTAGCTCTTAGTTTTATTTATTAATTCCCTCTTTGTTTTCTTTCATTAATTTCTGCTTTTATTTTTTTGATTATTTTTTCCTACTTTGGCTCATTTTGTTGTTTTTTCTACTTTCCTCAAGTTAAATGCCTAGTTTATTGATTGACAGCTTTCAAGGTTATTATAAACATTTTAAGGCTATTAATTTTTTTCTGCATATAGCTTTGACTGCATCCTATAGATTTTATTTAGAGACATTTTGTTATTAATTTCTGAATAATCTGTTATTTCAGTTTTTATTTCTGTTTTGACCCAGGAATTATTCAAAAGAATACTTTTTAATATCCAGTGGTTCATTAGACTTTGCTTGTAGTTTTAGTTTACAGTTGATTAGATATCAGTGTGTTCAGTATTTTATTATTCTTGTTATAAGCATGATCAAAGAATATTTTATCTAATAGTAATATTGCCACCCTTTCTTTTTTTTCTTTTTGTGTTTGCCTGATAATAATTTTTGTCTAGTCATTTATTTTCAAAATTTCTTTTCAACTTTTATTTAATGTATTTCTTGTCACTAATATATAGTAATAATTTTTTAACCCATGCTGAGAGTCCTGCTCTTTTTTTATTGAGATATAATTGAGGTATTAGTTTTGGGTGTACAATACAAAGATTCTGTATTTGTATGTATTGCAAAATGATCACAACAGTAAGTCCAGTTAACATCCATCACCACAGTTACACATTTTTTTTCTTTTGAGATCTACTTTATTAATTATACCATATAGTATTATTTCAAATTATACCATATAGTATTATTAACAATATTCACCATGCTATACATTACTTCCCCAGTGTCCTGCTCTTTAAATAGAGGAATTTAATACATTTATATATGTTTTGACAATAATATATTTCTTCCTTTTTAACAGCATTGTTTAGATATAATTCACATACCATAAATTAACTCAATTGAAGTGTATTAATTCATTGATTTTTAATATGTTCTTAGAGTTTTGGAGCTATCACAACAATCAATTTTAGAACATTTTCATCACTTAGTAGAAAAACCCTGTACTCATTAACATTCACTTCCATTTCCCCCTACATCCCTCCCACTCCTAGCCCTAGGCAACCACTAATCTACTTTTTGTCTCTATGGATTTGCCTATTCCGGTCACCTTATATAAATGAGATAATATAATATGTGGCCTTTTGTAACTGGCTCCTTTCATTTAGCATAATGTTTTCAAAGTTCATTCATGTTATAGCCTGTATCAATACTTGCTTTTTATTCCCAAATAATATTCCATTATATTGTATTTATCCATTCATCAGTTGATGGACATTTGGGTTTCTACTTTTTAGCTATTATGAAAAATGCTGCTACGAACATTCACGTACAAGTTTTTGTGGACTTATGCTTTCATTTCTTTTGGGTATATACGTAGGAGTGGAATTGCTGGGCCATATGCTAACTCTATGTTTAACCTTTTGAGAAGTTGACAAGACTGTTTTCCATAATTGTGACACCCTTTTACAGTCCCACCAACAATAAAGGAAGGTTGTAATTTATCCACCCACCCTTGTTATTTCCTCTTTTTTTAAAATTTATTTTTCAATTACAGTTGACATACAATATTATATTACTTTCAGGTGTACAACATAGTAATTAGACATTTATATACCTTACAAAGTGATCACCCTAATAAGTCTAGTACCTATCTGACATGATACATAGTTATTACATTATTATTGACTATGTTCCCTATGCCGTACTTTACATTCCCATGACTTTTTGTATCTGGAAATTTGTACTTCTTAATCTCTCTACCTTTTCCACCCATCCCTCCAACTCCCTTTCCTGTCTTTTTTATTATAACCTTCTGTTATGGGTTGAATTGCCACCCCCCCCCCACACACACACACATACCATCAAATTCACATATTGAAGCCCTGCCCCCCAAAGTGAATGCATTTGGAAATATGGCTTTTAAAAAAGTTAAGGTTAAATGAGGTCATGAGGGTGGGGCCCCAATCCAGTAGGACTGGTGTTTTTATAAGAGGAAGAGACTTCAGGGATGCACATACACACCGAAAAGGCCATGTGAGGACACAGTGAGAAGGTGGCCATTTGCAAGCCAAACAGGGAGGCCTCAGGAGAAACCAAACCTACCAAAACCTTGATCTTGTACTTTCAGCCTCTATAACTGTGAGAAAATGTTTCTGTGATTTAAGCCCCTCAGTTGGTGGCATTTTCTTATGGCAGCCCTCACAAACTAATACATTATTCTAGTTGGTAAGAAATGGTATCTTATTGTGCTTTTAGTTTGAATTTCACTAATGGCTAATGATATTGAGCATTTTTTTTGTATTTTTTATTATCCTTTGATTCTTTTATGTCTTCTGTTTATTATGATTTCATGTTGTTACTTTTATTTTCTTTTCTATCTTTTGCTGGATTGATGAGGTTCATAAGTTAAATATCCTATTTCAATTATAATGTTTATTCTTAGATTTTTATAAATGTGTTTAAATGTGTATTTTCTGTCCATAGCAAGAATGAAACAGGCCTGTAGCAATCTTTTAATTTTCTTCTCCAGTACCCCAATTGTCATGCTGCTAATTGGTTTCAACTCTATTTCCTATGAAACTGATCATGAAACTGGTTACACAGGAAATGAAAACTATTGCTGGACTGTACTGCAAGTTCAGTACAAGGCTTTAGCCTTTTAAAAAGAAATACACAATTCTCAAACTCCTCAAATCCTACAGCTTGAGACTGGTAAATCTTCCAAATAGAGAAAAAAAAAAGATTCCTTTTTGAGTGTTGCCTTAATGTTCTATATTGTTTATCTGTAAATTTTGGAACTATAATTCTTGAAAAATGGAAAATAAATGGGATAATGTTTGGGTGAAACAAAATACAGAACTTTTTAGGGAAAAAGACATGTCATAAATACAAAGCCAGTAAAAAAATCAAAAGCTGATTTCTTTTCAAAATGTAGTATATAGTGAAATTGGCTCAGCACAACTTTATCAGGTACAAAAACCTGGTTTTCAGAGTGAGTTTGAATTTTTACGGCTGCACAAACATAATTCCTTCAAATGGGCTGGGCCTGGGATACTGTCTGGGGTCTACAGGCCTCCTTGAGACTGCTGTCAAAATCATGTAAACCTCTTGCCTTTGGCTTCAGTGTAAATGTTTTTCTAGTAAAATCACTTTTTAAGATGTTCCCATGTAAATAAAATCTCAGGCTCTCAGCACTGAAGAACTGAAAAATATCTTAGCACATTACACCACAGTTATGGTTCTGCTATAAATCACTGATTGCTCAATTAGTCAACAGTACTAACCGAGCCTCCATTTTAAAGCACTGCACTTTGGGAACTTATCCTCAAGAAGAAATATCCTCAAGAAGCCCAAACTCAAATATAGAAAAATAGACAAAAATCAAAGCAGTACATTAAAGCTCAAGTTAGTGGTTAAATTTGAAAGCTCCAAGTTAGCGTGAATGGATTTATGTCTCCAGTTGTTAATGCCGATGTTGAATAAGTAACCTAAACTTCAGTTTGTACATATGTAAAATGGAAAATATATTAATAGGACCTGCCTCCTAGACTGGGAAAGTTTAAATTGGATAAAACACGTATAAGTGCTCAGTATAGTAGCTGGCACACTTAGCATTCAGTAAATGTAAGCAATTGTTTTTAATAATTTTAAACTTAAGAAATATATATTTATAAAGTTTGCAAATCATATATATACTCTTTAACAAATAATGATAAAGTGAGTACTGATGGAGCAAGAAATGGAACATCGCCAGCATCCAGATGCCACACCTACTCTCTATACCTCTTCCCCTCATAACCCGATCCTTCCTCTTCTCCACTACCTCGACTTTTATAATCATTTTCTTATTTTTCTTAAAGTTTTACCACCTAAACAATATCATTTAGTTTGTCTATTTTTGAACTTTATTAAATGGCTGTATCTTGCTGCTTTTTCTCAGTATTGTACATTACATTCATCTTTGTTGACAAGTGTTGCTCTAATTCATTCCTTTTCATTGCTGTATGGCATTCCACTGTATAAACATATAAACAACTTCTTGACCTATTCTACTAAATAAATTGATGGATAGTCAATTTGTTTCCAGTTTTGATTCTTGCAAACAGTGCTGCCATGAACATTCTCTTCCTTATATTCAAGAGATTTTCTAAGATAGCAGTTGCTAGATCAGAGGGAATGTGTATCTTCAAATTTTATTAGAAAATGTGAAGAAGTTTTCTAAGACGGTTCTTCCAATCTTCACTCTCATGAGCTCTATATATGTGTTTCCATTACCTTATACACAAATAGTATTGGTCAGACTCAATGTTTACATTCTAGTATGTAGATGTGTTATTGGAACACATTGCTTTTTTGTCTCAAACTTACAGAAAAGTTGCAAGTGCAATATGAATAACCTTTTTTACTTGAACAACGTTTTTTACTTGAACCATTTGAAAGTTGCCAACATCATACCCTAATGTCTCAGAATACTTTAGTTTGTGTTGTCTACAAACAAGGACATTCTGCCATGTATCCATAATATAACCAAGAAGATCAGGAAATTTACATCATTATATTGCTACTATTTAACCTCCAGACCCCATACACGTTTCTCTAATTATCTGAATCCTGTTTTTATGGCAAACAGATCCAGTTCAGATTGCATGTTGTGTTTGGTCACCATGTCCCACTGGTCTCTAATTTGGAACCATTCCTCAGCCTTTCCTTGACTCTCATGAACTCAACACTTTTACAGATTACAGGCCAGATATTTTATCGAATATCTCTCAGTTGATCATTTGTTTCTTCATGATTAGATTCAAGTTAGATATCTTTCCAGGAATATCACAGAAGATGGTCTTCTGTGTTCTTATCAGTGGTCCCCAACTTTTTTAGCACCAGGGACCGGTGCTCCTATGAGAATCTAATGATGATATGAAGTGGAGCTGAAGCGGTGATGCTAGCGCTGGGGAGCAGCTGCAAATACAGATGAAGCTCCACTCGCTTGCCCACCGCTCACTTCCTGCTGTGTGGCCTGGTTCCAAATAGGCCACAGACCAGGACTGGTCTTATTACATCCTATTCAGTGGCTGATGATTTTGATTCATCTCATTACTGATGATGATAGCTTTGAACACTTGATTAAGGAGGTGACTGCTGAGCTTTTCCACTGTACAATTACTCTTTTATCTTTTTTGTGATAAATAGCATTTTTGACCAGTGGGCGTCACTTAAGCTGTCATTTTGACATGTCACCCTCTTTCTTTTACTACACTTTTTTTGGCATTAACTCCCCATGCTAAGTCATCCTGCTATGGGAATGCCCTCATCATCTATAGGTGACCACTCCCAAAGTTATTGCTTGCTCGGGTCTTTCCTTTGAATTCCATCCCTGTCTAACCATTTGGGTATCTCACAGGTATCTTAAGTTTTATTTGTTCAAAATAGAATTTCTGACTTTATCCATAAAATGGATTCCTCCCCCAGACATCTCCATCTTATTCAATTGCATCACCATCTTTCTCATTCCTTAGGCCAGAAACCTAGACGTCAGCCCTTAGTCTTTGTTCTCTTCCTTGTCATACCCAGCTTCAGTACGTCAGTAAATTTTATACTTTTACCTCCGAAATAGGCCCCATGTCTTCTACTGTCTCTAGTTCGTCTTGACTCAGTCTCTCTTTCCTCATGGATGTTTGCAGTAGCCTCTTCACCGGTTTCTTTGCTTTGACTCTTGCTTCACTCTAGTCCATTTCCACACATCGTCAATCAGGGCAAATCAGATTGTGTCACCTCTGCTGAAAACCCCACAATGTCTTCTCATTCCTCTCAGAGTTAAATCCAAACTGCTAAAGCTCCATCTGATCTGACATATGCTTTGTGCTTCAGTTTCATCTTATTTCCTCTTCCTCTTGCTGAGGTGTAGAGAGCAAGGGAAGTGCTCTCTTCTTTCAGTTCCTTGACCGTTCTAAGCTCTTTTCTCCTTAGGGCTTCACCTGAACACGTATACTCCTGCCCTTTGCATAGCTATGCTTTTCTTACCCTACTCAGTATATGAAAGGATAATTGTCCCCTACTCAGATGGTCTTCCATGATTACCAGTTAAGTTCACCTCACCCCATGCCTCCCTATTCCCTATTAAAACACTCTCTTTTCTTCATAGTACTTAACATGATTGAAGGCATGGGTTGTTTACTCGCGTATCATCTTATTTTCCCCATTAGACCCCGAGGTCATGAGAGGAACAGCTTGTGCCCCGGTGCTAACAGAGTGTTAGAAGAGTGTGACAGTAGTTCAGTACTTAGTGCCGCCAGAAATGAACACAGTGTATTCGCCTGTAAGAGGAAAATGCACCATTTTTGAGGTAAAGAGAAAAAGATTAAATGCTATCATTGATGAAAGAGAATAAAATGATTTTTAGAAGCTAATTTTTCTAAAAACTACAAAAGGCTAGGACAGGAAAACAATTGATGAGAATCTGTTCATAAACTATGATGAAATCTGCATTAATGAATTCTTTTATCTTTAAAATGAAAAATAGCTTGTTTACAAGGCTGCAGAGCTTATAAGAGAGGCCTTTAAAAGCCAATCTCCCGACTTCCATTTTGTAAATCATGACTCCCACAGAGGAGGTGTTACGTAGTGTGGAAAAATGACCTCAGCAGAGATGCTCTCATTATAAGGTTGGTCAGGGGACAAGGTTAACTAGGTAAAGGAAAAAAGCAGCAATAAAGACTAGGAACTGAGTTATTCATTTTTCTAAGAGGTATTTGTAAGAATTAGACCCATTCAGATCTGCTGTGAGAAATCTGTTGTGACAATTTGGTAATTTTACCTGTTGATTTTTAAGTTTTTTTAAAAAAACCTCTCGCCCTGCCTGTTTAGATAGACAGTATGAGTGGGCGTGGGGCCAAGAGGCTGTTCTGTCATTTGGAAATACTTGCTTCATGTAGATCCAGCCTTAATGATTTTTCTGACATCCTAGTGATAGCAGACCCTGCACAAAGTAGATGTTAAAGTTAATACTGTGAGGAGACAAAATAATGAGAATAGTTTTACCAAAGGTAATGAAATATCACATAATATCTGCATTTTACTTACCATGGACTGGAGTGCATCCTTAGAAAACTGAATGTAACAAAAATCCAGGACATTTTTGAAAATTTTATGCTCTCTAGCAACGTTGTGTGAATTTTTATGCAAGCACTGTTTTATGACATATAAAATTTTATAAAAATAAAAAGTTTTTTAAAACTAATTTTTTTGTTAAAATTGAATTTTAGTAATAGTAATGGCAGTCATTTTAGTCAGCTGTTCTGTGGTAACGGGTGGCCCCCAAATTTCAGTAACTTGTAATAACAGAAGAGTTTTATTTCTTGCTCACATTACATGTCTTTGGGAGATTGGCACTGCATCTGCTACTGCTCTGTGTGTCTTTTCATTCCATAATCCAGGTGGAAGGACAGCCCATTTTTGAGACAGGGTATACTCAGAGCAGAGGGAAAAGAGAAAGAACCAGTGGAGACTTGCATTGGCTATTAAAACTTCTCAGACATTGTGTGTGCCATGCCTACTCACAAGAGAATGGCCAAGGCAGGTCACAGATAATCCTCCTGCAGGAACCAGTGGCGATACTGGGAACATCCTGGGGATACCTGAACAACCAGGAAGGGGGCGGAGTATTTGGAAACAGTAGAACGGGGCACTGCAGTGGCAAACATCTGGTTCATTTTGGTTCAGTGTACCACACTGGCAAATTTTTGGTTCATATGTTTATTGAGTTGTTACTATTTGTCTAGCACTTTGGTTTTCTTGATTTCTTTAATCTAGAAATGTGACTTTAAAATCCCACTTGTTAAATTAAAGACGCTGCTCAATGCGTCCTCCGGGAAGCTTTACTTAGCAAGCTCAAGCTGCGTTTGCCACTCCTGCCTCTGAGGTGCTTTAGAAAAGCACAGGAGACCCAACTTTACCACTTGCCAACTGTGTGACCTGGAGACAGGCTCTGTCCCCTCTGAATAAAGAGGATCAGAGTACCTAGCTCATAGAGTCGTACTGAAGCTTCAATAACATTTCATTTGAAAGTGCTTTGTGACCATTAAGGTTTTCTGCAAAGTGTAAGGATTTGATTAATCTTCATAACATTCTTTCTGATTTCTCTGACTTTTCTGTCCTCCTGTTCATTCACCAGCAGATATTTTCTGAGCATCTCCTATTAGGGACAGTTACTGCACTGCTTAGGAACGTGGACTCTGAAGCCAGACGGCCTGAGTTTAAATTCCTGCCCCACAATGCCTAGAAATAACAGTAAAATATTAATAGAAATTTTAAAGTCTGGACAGAGAAAACATGTGAGAATAGAAATTCAAGACCACCGAAACGAAGGACACAAATATGCTTGCCATAATTGAAATTCCAGTTTGGCTTTGGGGCTCTGGGCACTGAAAATGAAAAGAGCCACAATTAGTCACATTGTAGTCATTAGCAGAAAGGAAGAGGCATGGAACACTTTGGGAAAGCAAAGATTTCCTAGCCCTTAATTTTAAAAGGAAAATCACAAATGGAGCATTCTTTGGGAGGCACTAAATTGAGACAGATCCCAATGGAACGAGACAAATTATACATAAATGCACATGCATGCATTCTTATTACAGTCCTAAAACAACTCTTAGAAAGGCCTCTAAATTTGGTGGCTGACACTTAGTAGGAAGAATCTTTGTTCCACAGATCAAGTAAAAATACCCAATGCTGTTTCTCTGTGTGTTGTCCCTTTGTCTTCTACAGTATACATATGTTTTTTTTAATGTTTGAACTATGCAGGCGTAACCTTCTGAGGTGAGCAGCCTGTTTTTGTGTACTTTAATTTCTAAAATAGTGCTTTTGCCTGAAAGTCTTGACCCTTAAAGAAAATCCTATAATTAAATTAATGTTTTTCATTACTCCCTCAAAGGCAAGAACAAAGGTCATCCAGTAAGTTCTTACCTTCTTGGGTAAAGGTAGACCCTTTTGGCGCTCTACCTGTTACTCTCAAAAAAAGGACATTTTTGAGGAATTGTAATTATTTCAGCTCAATTGGCAACTATTTTATTTGTATTTGTAGAAGATGACAAATCTCTGCATGAGATCTACAACGTATCTTCTTAGTATTTGTTTTAGGAGAAAATTTATGCCTTATCTTTTTGGCTAGCTGTCACCTTTGCGACGATATGTCAACACGGAGAGAGAAGAATGTGTATCACAAGGTGACAGCAAACTGCCACAACCATCAGGGTGATGTCACTGAGCTGGCACTGCCATCAATCAGCTCTTTAAGAATTCTGGCTGAATTCTAAGTTCACATATTGATGAAAGGCAGAGAACTATTTCAGGGCGAGTCTTGGAGCATAGCTTCTCTTTTAGTATTGTTTTGTGTACTCCAGAGAGACACAGGCTTTTGTACTCTTGCTTTCCTGGACTTTTAAATGCTCTTTTTTTTTCTTTTCTTGCTTCCCCATCTGGCAAAAATATGACTTTTTCTTCATATCCAGCCTAAAGTCATTTTCTCTGGAACACTTCCCACCTTCCCTGTACAGAAGGCATTGCACGCTGTATGCTTTGTGATGGCATTTATTACTTTATAGTGTTGTGGTACCTCAAACCTCTGGGGAAGGATCACTCTTAAAGTCCTGTTATGAAGTTATCATAAAAAGGAAGAAAAATTATCATTAGCATTCACAAAGGAGAAAAGTTGTAGTACTTACTGCCATATCTCTAGTACATTTTCCTGTTTTTGAGAGAGGGTCTCTTTAGGAAAGCTTATACAAAATCTTTCCAAATGTAGTCCCACTGCCAAATACTGTCATCACCAAAGCTAACTAACCTTAGTAATCTCTTCTTCAACCTGTTGGGCACAGCACTACATAATACCTCTGCTCCTATCTTGGACTTTATAAATAAGAAAATATTAAAAATACTTTTATTGAAATTTTCCTTTGTATAAAAGTTAATGCATGTTTATTATAGAAAATCTAGCAAAAGAAACCATGCTAGAAAACATGTAACTAAGTCACTTTCATATTTTGATATTTTAACCATCATATATATATATATATATTATATATATGATGGTGACATTGGTTAACAAAATCCAGTAAGTTTCAAGTGTACGATTCAACATTAAGGCATATATATATTGCATTGTGTGTTCACTGCCCATTGTTAGGTTTCTTTCACCATATATTTGACCCCTTTTACCCCATCTACCCCCACCCCCACCAGTAACCACTAATCTATTGTCCATGACCATGAGTCTCTATTTGTCCTGTTTGTTTGTTGCTTTTAGGTTTATATCCCACACATAAGTGATATCATGGGATTTTCAACTTTTTCTGTCTGGCTTATTTTGCTTAGCATGATTATCTCAAGGTCCATACATGTTGTGTGTTGCAAATGGTAGTATTTCACCTCTTCTTATGGCTGAGTAATATTCCATTGTATGTATGTACCACAGCTTCTTTATCCAATCATCTATTGTAAAATAGTTGGGTTGCTTCCATCTCCTGGCCACCGTGAATAATGCCACTATGGACATCTGTGTGCAAATATCTTTTCAGATATGGGTTTTCAAGTCTTTGGGGTACATACCCAGTAGTGGGATTGCTGGATCATATGGTAGATCACTTCTTAGTTTTTTGAGGAGCCTCCATACTGTTTTCCATAGTGGCTGTACCAATTAGCAGTCCCACCAGCAGGGTTCCTTTGTCTCTGCATCCTCTCCAAAACTTATTATTACTTGTCCTATTGATTATAGGTGTGAGATGGTATCTCATTGTGGTTTTGATTTGCATTTCCCTAATAGATAGAGATGTTGAGCATCCTTTCATATGTTTATTAGCCATTTGTATGTCCTCTAGGGAGAAGCGTCTGTTCAGGTCCTCTGCCCATTTTTTAATTAACCATCCCAGGTTTTAAGGAAAGGTTTAAGAAAAGTTTTAAGGAAACTATTTTACTATCTGCTTTTCTTTGATATTTATTAAGTTCATATTAATATGAACAGACTCTATAAAAGACAGATTTGCCCTCTGCAGAAGACAGGTGCTATATGACCAATCATTAAAGACACCTTGTGATAAAAAGAGACTGTGCATTGAATCCAGGTTTGAATTTTGCCTTTGCTCCATGCCAGCTATGTGACTTGGTTGGGCAAGCTGCTTAAACCTTGTAAGCCTCAATTTCTTCATTAGTACCTTTTCAGGCACTATAAATTGAAATGATTTGATGCACACATACATCCTAGTCTGTTCACCTCTGCCTACCTGTCCAGCTTTATTTTCAGTACTCTGCTCCCTGTGCACCTACCATTTGAACCTCCTGCAGTTTGTCAAATAGACCAGAATACTTTGTACATATTTCATCATTATCTATTATCCTAGAGATGTACACTTAGTGCTGGAAGAAGATATAGAAGAAGATAAAAGACTCCAGACAGAGCCTTTACCTGGGGACTCTGGATATAGTAAGAAAACTGCAGAGATATTCCTCATCCTAATAAGACCTGTAGTTAAAAAAAAATATTAAAGTCGATAAAGAAAATAATTGGCTGAAAAATGTTCATCATGTTTGGTAATTGTAACAACTAGTTCCCAGTCTTCAGATTTATAGGGGTAACTCAGCATGAGATGTTTGTTTTCATAGGAAGATCACTTAATGATAGTGATTCTATCAGGAAGGACTGAAATAGTATCTTGCTTTTGCATAAATTTACATGTTTAGACAATGTACAAAATTAGGAGGGACTGTGGAAAGGAAAAACTGTTTCCTTCTGGCATTTGGGGAGTGAGAAAAAAAGAAAAACCACACAGATTGATGTAATCTGAGGCCTAAGAATGATTTTGTTACATATGTCCACCAGACTCTTCACATATCTGGCAAATGAAATCTCTTCCCTTTTAAATCCTTGATACCTATTTTGTGTTTTGGCACGCTTCTACTTATGCATTCTTTTAGCTGATATTAAACACAGCCGAACCAGGGCAGGTGAGACCACAAATACCTACTTTGTTGAAAAGCACAATTTTGGATCAGAAGTGTATATGCTTTATTTTTTATTTTTAAGCTTTGGTTTTTCAACTGTATTAATTTTTTTATTTTATTATTTAATGAGGAAATATGCACTAGGTTTATTTGACAAATTGCAGGAGGTTCAAATGGCATGGGTACAGGGTGCAACTTTTTGTTTTCATCCTTTAGAATGTAAGTTCCGAGGGAGTAAAGATTTTGGTCTTGTTTGCTGCTATGTCAGTGCACAGCAGATAGCAGACTCTCAGTGGACATTCTTTAAATGACTAGCCCTAGAAACAGTACCGAAAGCAGTCATAGGACTGCTGAAGTGTCTGCAATTGGCACTTTTCACTTTCCCAAGCAGTTTGAGATATGGGTCAGACTGAATATAGAAAAAGGTGATTTAATTTACCTCAACTTCCTTAACACAGTGAAACAGGAGCTCCTCAGGAAGCTCTGTGAAGAATAGCCAGACACTGCCATCTGGGTCAGGACATTCCAACTGCTTAAGTTGTTTGTCTTTCCTCCCACTTGCTTTCAGAGATCAGCCCTGCCCTGAGGTTCTCAGAAGTTCTCTCTAGGTCTGTCTTTGCGATTAAACAAATGGAGTACATCTGACCCAAATTATATTAGCTCTCATTCAGAATTTAACCTTAGGAGTAACTTATTGGAAACTTTTAGGCCTATTCTCTATTTATCTTTGCCTGAGAAACTCTAAACAGTTTGGACCAGTTTACTGATGTCTAATTTATATACAGTAAACTTTACTCTTTTTAAGGTACAGTCTGCACATATGTACAGTCATGTGACCGTATCATATAGAACACGTCCATCACTCCAGAAATTCCCTCATGTACCTTTGCCATCAATAACCTCTTTTTGTCCCTAACCCCAGGCAACTACCAATCTGAAACAGGTCCCTATAGTTTTGCCTTTTCCCAAGTGTTGTATAAATGGAATCATACACTACCTAGGCTTTTGTACTTATTTAACTCAGCATAATACTTTTGAGATTTGTACACATCATTGCATATATCAGAAGTTCATTTCTTTTTATTTCTGAGTGTTGTTTTTGAGCAATTTAAAAATTATCTTTACTCCCAAAAAGTAAATGTCTGAGTCTCCCTGCCTATTTTTACAGAATCTCCGTGAATGTCAGAATGCCAATGAGAAACATGCCAAGAATGTTTACAACTCAGAAAATCTAGATGACAGGATGATATTGTGGCTATGTAACTTGTTGAGTACATTTTGCAGTTTTTCTGAATTATAAAGATTTCTTTCTTTCCCATTTTATTAAGAAATAAAATTTTAAAAGCTGTTTGGTCCCAATAGAAAATTTAATATAATTTTAAAAGTGCTTTAAAAATAAAGTGTGTAGCAATCAGATAAAAATGCTAGTTTATTAGCATAAGGCAACTATGTGGGCAAAGGCTAAGTTGGTTTATTTACTCATCTTCTTTGGGACTGCTAAAGAGCAAGCATCAATTTAACATTATAAAAAGATGTTCATCTGAGTAAAATCACAGTACATAGACTGTCTCATTAAACTTTACAACATCCATGTTGTGTAAGGAAAAATATATTATTTATCAATATTTATAGCTTTAAAATTAAGTCATTGGTAGAGGTTACTTGTCTTCCATCACATGATCTTTTTCTCATCTTAAAGTTTCTTAAGGGCAGAGACTCATTTCATTCCTTTTGCAGCCTTGGATGTACCTAGCACAGAGAAGATGCTCAATATATCAGACAGGGCTGAATGAGGCAGCACAATAGCCTGCGAGTAAAGAGTATATGCCTTAGAGCAGGAGCCTTTTTTCACAAGTGAAATTCTATTAGGAGACAGCCAGGCCCATTCATTGCAGTATTGTCTGTGGATGCCTTTGTAGCAGCAGAGTTGAGTGCTTGAATCAGAGTTGAGTACAAAAGCCTGAAGTACATACTTTATGAAAAAAGTTTGCCAGTCCTTGCCTTAGAGTCCCTGTCCAGGTTCAGATCTCAATTCTGCCACTCACTGTGTGATGCTGGGCAAGCTGCTTGATTATTCTAAGCCTCACTTTCTTCATCTGCAAAACAGAGTTCACAAGAGTAGCTGCTTCTGAGGCATTAAAACTTAAGCCCCTAGCAAGGCCAACAAAGTAAACAGAACTTAGACTGTTTGTTTCTAGATTATAAACTACCTGCTAGATTTTAAACTCCTTGGCAAGGAGAGTCTTGAATTCTTCATCTCAGTTGTCCCCCAGTGTTCCTTGGATATGGCAGGTTTTTTTAAATGTGTCTTAAATGAAAGTAAAGTTGTATGAGGTGACACTAGTGAATAATTTGTAAGTAGTAGCCTTGGTTCTTAACTACTTGTTTCAAAGGACAATATGAAAAACCCTTTCTAGGAACACAAAGACTTAGGAATACCGCTTACTACAGGAGTGATATGGATAATTAGCCTGAGAACCTAATGACCACTTATCACACAGCTTCTATAGGAAGAGGCTATCAGCATTTCAACAACTGACTTTATAAACCAGCGATAAAACAAATCACATTTTTTAGGTTAAAGACTAAGTCAATGTGACACCCAATAAAGGCATTACTCAAACTAGTAAGAGTCATCAGGGGCTGGAGTGCGGATGGAATAGTGGAAGTCTGTTGCTGCTGCTGGAGAGCAGACAGAGAGAGGTGAGTTGTTCCTTTGTAACCAAGTCAGGGTGGATTCTCTACTGTATTCTCAAATCCCAGCAAAAACCAGACCTGAGCTGAGTAAAAAAGTACTTTATAAGATAAAACAAGGTAGAAAAGAGATAGGAAATTGCAGATAGGAGAATAGAAATTCAGGAGAGCCTTCAAGAAGGTTACATATTTAAGGATTGTTGTCTTAGGAACATGTCTAAAGCATGAATAATTTTTATCATCTGGTCAAGAACCATGGGTTCCTAGCATTAGCTTAGGGAATAGTACCCTCAAAAGATAAGGGTCATTGGCTGGCTGTCTCAAAGCTCTGTCTTCCATACCTGATAGGAAGGTGAACAGGTTCATGACCATAAACTAGGCCTATGCTTTCATGCCTGGACCCTAGATTTTCCTTTAAGAATATAGGAAATTAGTAGCAATTTATTCTCCAGCTGAATATCAGGGAGATGCAGTTTATTTCCTTGGATGTGCTTGTGAACCATTGCCTTTGAGAAGTTGAAAATAAACAGATTTACTCATCTGTATTCAAACAGCAGAGGTATTTAGCCAGTGAGCTACTTTACTGCAAAGAATAGAATGAGTGCAGTCTGTGATGCTCAGGTTCTGTTTGTACTGCGCCGCAGAACAAAAAACCCTCCTTTTCCCCTGCTCTTCCTCCTCCACCCTCTGTAATGGAATAACCTCCTGATGCCAACTGTACAAACACAGAGGACCCTTCTTTTCTCGGCTTGCCACTCCCTGGCTGTCACATGCTTTCTGTTTTGAGTGGAGTAGGAGTTCTCGGTAGAATCCAGTCAGCGCGGAAGAGTGCAGGCTCTTTGTGGGGGTTATGTATGTGCCATTGCTGTGTTGGGGACAGTGATCATGAATCACAGTGGAAGTAGAAGTGTTAAGTGCAAGGTCCAGGGAAAACCAAGTTTTTTCCTATACTGCTCATTGAAAGTAAGGAAGGCTTAGAGTTGAGACTCATCCTGGATATTGATGAGGTACAAGGCCACTGATTCATCAAGAGTAGGAAATTTGTGCTAGGGGGTGGTAATTGTTATGTAATAGAAAAAGCTTAGATGGATTGATTGAGGCCAAGTTTGGGGTAGGGGGATGGTTGAGTGCCAGATTCAGAAATTTATTCTTTGAATAATGGAGAATCATCACATGTTTTGTAGAACAGAGGTAACTTAATGCAAGCAGAATTTGTTGGATTAATCTGGCAGTAAGGTTTAGGTTACAACAGAGGCAGACTAACTGAATAATAGAGTATTGCAGCAAGTCAGTCACAAGTAGATGAGAGCCTGGATCAGGATAGTGACAGAAAGAACAGATGAAAGAGATAGTCAAAGAAAGAAACAAGATTTTAAAAACAAAACAAAACAAAACACCAGGAATGAAGATTGTTGGAGAATGAAAAAGTAAAATGTCAGTCATAGAAAAACTATGTTTTCATTACAGCTTTTCTTTGAAGATTTGTGTATAGAGGGGGAAAAGAGTATGTAGAGTGTTAAAAGCAACTGGGAGGACAGAGATATCAAGGAAACTAAAGAAACAGACACTTTCAAATAGTGGTGTCCAATTAACAGCATCATGCATCAGGGGTCTGTAGATAGGAGAATGGCGAGTGTCAAGACAAATGTGAGTTGAGCCAAGACTTTTCCTTGGGATTCAGATGTCATTGGTGACTTTCAGAAGTGTAGTTTGAGTAGAATGGTGAAATCAGGAGTGATTTAAGGGGTTAAACAGAACAGTGTAGAGAAGATGGAGATAAAAGGTGTAGACCATTTACTTCTGGAGTTTAACAGTGAAAGGAAGAAGAGGAATAAAAATTGTAGTAACAGCTATCGTACACATTACCAAAATTTCTAGTTTGACTAAGAAGTGGTTTTGTATGTGTGTGTGTGCGTGCAGAAGAATAGTAGAAAATTATAAGCTCTTGAGGGTGGGGATAGGGATGCATTTCAATTCTTGAATCTGACTCCTGTGGATAAGGGCATCTGTGAAGATGTTTTCTTGTGCTGATGGCTTTAGATTTTCCTTCTTTATGGCTCCAATCACACAGCGTTAGGTAGTTCTTAGGTAGATGTTTTGTGCCTGAGTATTCCCAGAAGTCCTGTGGGGTAAGAGACTGAGGAAGGTAGGAGATCCAGCCAAGACTGGCCCAAAATTCAGATAATTCCTACTGTACCCTGCTGTCAGGTTGGGGGCCTTAGAGAAGGGAAAGGAGGATAGTATCACTGCTCAGGTCTTGCTATCCACTGAGAGCCACCAAAACTGGTGTCACAGCTTTTGCCATTTGCTATTGAGAATGGATTGAGAATATACTGTTTAAAGTGACTGTATTGTGTCTGCCTCCGAAGCCAAAGTCACTCAGATAGAAACCTAATTCCAGCTGGCCAGAACCAGCAGCACAGTTACCACTTTCGGCAGAAACCCTCTGAGTAATTCAGCTGTAGTTTCTCTGTTACAGTCTGTTCTCAAGTGGCAGGTCACAAGCATCATGACTTGCAGAGGTAAATGGATCCTGGAGAAGTGGTCCCGATACGTGGTCTGTCTGCCGAACTGAGAGCTTGAAACACAGGAAACTGATTCTTAGCACTTGTGTTTTAGGGCAGATCCCACAGAGAGCAGGGGCTGTGAAACATCCTATACGTGGCCATCGAAAGTGGAAGGGAGAATAAATATTTCATAGATGCTATTTTGTTTGAAAATACTTATCCCTAAGTATTGTATTGAGTATCAGTGACTTAACATCAGTGAAAAATATAAAGATTTGTATTCATATCCTGCATACTTAATTTAAAATTTATTGAGGTAACATTGGTTAATACAATTATATAATTTTGGAGTGTACATTATAATTTAACATCTGTATATTCTATTGTGTGTTTACCACCCAAAGTCCAGTTTCCTTCAGCTACCATATATTTGATCCCCTTTACCCACTTTGCTCTCCCCTTACCCTGCTATATTTGACCCCATTTACCCCACCTACCTCTTCCCTCCTCCCCCACCTCCTACTCTCTGGCAACCACTAGTCTATAGTCCATGCCCATGAGTCTCTGTTTATTTGTCCTGTTCCTTTGTTTCCTTTAGGTTTATATCCCAAACATAAGTGATATCATGTAATTTTCAACTTTTTCTGTCTGGCTTATTTTGCTTAGCATGATTATCTCAAGGTCCATCCATGTTGTCACAAAATGGCGGTATTTCATCTCTTCTTATGGCTGAGTAATATTCCATTGTATATATGTACCACATCTTTTTTAGCCAGGCATCTATCATAGGACACTTCGGTTGCTTCCATGTCATGGCCACTGTGAATAATGCTGCTATGAACATTGGTGTGCAAATATCTTTTTGGATATGGGTTTTCAAGTCTTTGGGGTACATACCCAGTGGTGGGATTGCTGGATCATATGGCAGATCAATTCTTAGTTTTTTGAGGAACCGCCATACTGTTTTCCATAGTGGCTGTACCAATTTGCAGTCCCAACAGCAGCGTATGAGGGTTCCCTTTTGGAGACTTAATTTTAACATGTCTTGCTAATCACATTGGCTTTATAATATTGTTCGTTACTTTCACAATATACACTTAGAATGAAGTTTGCTTCTATTAGTAGATATAAATTAATATTTCAGATAATCTTATTGACAGTTTCACATGTTAGGGGCTGATATTGTGTCAAATATTAGGTCAACATTGTTTACCTTCTGATGTTGCTGACAAAGACCTCATATTTAAGATTCTGAAAGTTTTGCAATGTCCCCCTGTTTATTCCTCTTATTCTCTCTTTGTTTCTCTGTAAAGGATAAAAGCAAAACTCCTACAAACAAAATAGAATGTGCATTTGTCTTTGGGAATAACAACAGAGGAACTGAGGAGACTTCCTCTGTCTGAAATCAGTGGTGTGAGGAGAAGAATCTTAGGTAACGGAGCGGAAATGAGAAGCTTTGGCTCTGCCTTTTAAGGGCCTCCTAGAGGGTTTATTAGTGTTATTAGTCTGAATTTTTCAAAGGACCAACTTTTGTCTTTGTTGATTTTTCTCAACTTATGGTTGTTTTCTAGTTCATTCATTTCTGTTTTTATTGTCGTTGTTTACTTCTTCTTTTCTTTGAATTTATTTGTTTTTCTAATTTCTTGAGATAGATATCTAAATGATCCATTGTTTTTCTGTTATTTTTCTGATTCCTTGAGGTGGACTTAGAAATGACTGATTTCTAACCTTTTTTAAAATGTAGCTTTAGCTACATATCACCATTTTTTAATTTGTCATCACTTCATCATTACTTAAGTCAAATTTTTTTCTAATTATCCCTGTGATTTCTTTTTCGACCCATGTTATTTAGATGTATACTGCTTAATTTTTAAACATTTGAGAATTATTGGGTTATCATTTTTATATTAATTTCTAGCTTAATTGAAAAAAAAACTCTGCCATATGTCAATTAATTGATAAAAATTCTATGACAACTCAGTAAGGAAAAAGTCTTTCAACAAATGTTGCTAGAACAAGTAGGGGAAAAATTAACTTCTCACCTCAACTTTACACTACATACAAAAAATAATTTGAGGTAGATGTAAAGCTAAAACTATGAAAATCGGGAAAATATAGAATAATCTTTTAGACTTTGAGGTAGGCATAGATTTCATAAAGGATACCCAAAGTAAAGTGTCATTTTCTTTACCTAAAGAAAACAATGTAAATTGGGGTTTGTGAACATTAAAACTTCTATTCATCAAAGACTGTTAGAAATTGAAAAGACAAACCACAGACTGGGAGAAAATATATGTAATACATATATCTGACAAAGAACTGGTATCAGAATTTTATAAAGAATCTTTTATAAATCAAAAATTTAAAAACCTATGCTTTAAAAAAAATGAACGATAGATTTGAACAGACGTTGCATAAAAGACTGTATGCAAAATTCTGTCACCATTAGTCACCAGGGAAATGCAGATCAAAACCTCACACTGGAATGGCTCAGAGTAGGACTCTGCCTACACCAAATGCTGACAAGGCTGTGTAAACTCAACTCACAGGTATTAATGATGGGAATAAAAAATGATACATCTATTTTTGGGAAATGGTTGTTTCTTATAAAGTTAAATGTTCATCAACTCTATAACCTAGCAGTTTCACTCCTAAGTATTTACCCAAGAGAAATAAAAATATATGTTCATAAAAAGACTTGTACAAGAATATTTATAGTAACTTTATTCATAATAGCTCTAAAATGGAAATATCCAAGTTTCCATTCATAGGAGACTATAAAATAAGTTGAAGTATTTTCATACAATGGATTATTTGTTCCTTGAGAACAGAGGAGTAAACTATCAATACACTCAACAATGTAGATGAATCTCAGAGACATTATGGTGAGTGAACAAAGCCAGAAACAAAAGAATATATACTACATGAGCCCTTTTGTATGATGCTCAGAAACAGGCAAAACTAATCCATGGTAATAGAGGTGAGAACAGTGGTTGTCTTTGGCATATGGGGAACTTTCTGAAGTGGTGGAAATACTCTATATTTTTATTTTGTTGGTGGTGACGTAGTTGGATTTCTTTATCAAAATGTATCAAATTGTACCCTTAAGAGCAGTGTATTTTACTGTATGTAAATTTTACCTCAATTTAAAAAGAGATACTATTTTTATAATTTCCTTTGACTCTATTACCTCAAAATAATAAGTTCAAAAAAGTACACTATGATTTCTATTTGTTGAAATTTCTGGAGACTTACTTAATGACCCATATGTGGTTAATTTCTGTAAATGTTTCATGTATACCTTCAAAGAATATGTGGTCACCATTGTTGGGCTCAGTATTCTATGTAGATTACTGAGGTTGAGTTTATTGTTTTGTAGTCTCACTTTTTTTTTTTTTTGTATTCTCAGTTTTGGCAGGTGGACTTGTTCTGTAAGTTGCTGAGAAATACATGTTAAATATTTTACAATCTTTATAATTTTGAACATATTAATCATAGTTATTTTAAAGACTATGTCCTATGACTCTTGTTGGGTCACCTCTAGGTCTGTTTTTATTGTCTCTGTCTTTCTTGAACCTATGCCCTAGTATACCTAGAATTGTTGATTGAATGGAGGACATCTTGCATAAAGAATCATAGGAACTGAGATGATGGTATTTTTCTCCAGAGTCTACTTTTGCTTCTGATAGGCAGTAAGAGTAGGGCAGACCTTCTTAATCTGATGAGGGACTGACTTGATTTATGGCTCAGTTCTGGTATTTTTTTAGGTTCATTATAGGATGTATCCCTTTGGGGGACCTAACTAAAAGCAGAGGCTTTTTGCCTGGGCTTTTCTTTTTCTTTTTTTCTTTCTTTCTTTCTTTTTTTTTTTCCAGTGGGTCCTGAACTCTAATTTGTATTCCTCTAGCATTTTTAAACTGTCAAAAGGTCTGTTTAATTCCCCCGCCTCTTAGTGCTGCTCTCAGCTTGGTTTACATTGTTTATCAATTAGCATAGGCATCCAGCTAGCTTCTCCGCACTTCTCTTCTCTTTGCAATCTCCTTAATCTGCCAAAAGATCTGCTCATTTTCTGTGCCTCTAAGCTACTGCTTTCTGCTTGGCTTCTCAGCAGTTCTGCCCTATGGCTCTTAAAACATCACTAGACATCTTGAGAAAAAAAGTGATACCATGACTTTCCTCAATTTAATTTTCTTCTCCCTAAGATCTTGACCTCTTGTGTCCTGGCTGCCTTGGTAGCGCATCAGTGTCTTTAAACAGGTTTTAAAAATAATTTTTGTCCAGCTTTTATGGTTGTGTTCAATGGGAAGTTGGTCTGATAAATGCTAGTCCCTCATAGCCAGAACTGGGACTCCTCTCCAAGCCCGCACAGTGTCATCCTGAGATTAGAAGTGATTTCTTCCTGTTATGTTGCCCCAGAAATTTGTCTTCTTTTTCTGGGATTTGCAAAGGGCATATCTGAATCTGGGATTGTTGCCTAGACATTTCCACCTTAATTCCAGTTAAAATCTGCAGTCAGGAGAAAAAAAAATGGTATAGATGATAGAGGCTCTGTTCATCCCTCTGGCGACCAAATCAAAGTTGTGATGGAAACAAGGAGAAAACAACAAGGAAAAATCACCTGAGATCTAGATGAACATGACATACAATTAGGGACAAGTCCAGGAAAGCACCCTGCAATGGCAGAAAGTGGGACGGGGCGAGGACGCAGGGCTGCCCTGTCCCGAGCATCTGAGACGGAGGCTGTGACATTGGCAGCAGCAGACTCCTCTTAAATGGATTGCATCCATGAGTGGATTTTCAGTGATGAACCTGCTTGCTCTGAGCACCAGTGTGGATTTGGCTGTGTGCAGGGTGAACCAGGAACTTACAGGGAGACATTGTTGGAGTGAGGGCCGAGGAGAGACTTGCTCTGTACAGAAGTGCCTTTGGTATCCATTGTTCCCCTGCTGAGCCCTTCCCCATCCCAGTGCAAGGACTCAGCACTGCCATAGCTGAGAGGTCATCAAACTGGATAACAGAGGTCACTCTGCCCAGAGGATTCCTGAAACCCCACCTCCCCCAACTCGCAGCCCCACACAAACCACATCCAGGTGTGTCCTCAGTGAGTCAGGTGCTCCTTGCCGAGCAGCACCTAGACTCACACTAGAGGCAGGTGGCCTTGGTTTCTGGTGTGGCCTTTTGAGGCAACTATAAGCACAGCATCTGTGGATTGCTTGCTGAATCTTAACAGGTGGCCCTGGAGGGGTAGTGGCTTGGGCTAAGCTTGTCCTGCAGCTGAACCTCTCTCAGGACTGTGCCATTGGACGACTACTACACAAATCCACGTTAATAAAACTGGGAGACTTATGAGCTTTGCTTAGTACATAGAAACAGACATGGAAAGGCAGCCAAAATGGGAAGACAAAGAAGCAGAAACTGTGTGAAATAACAGAACAGAAATCCAGATATAATGGAGTCAAGTAATCTAACAGATGCAGAGTTCAAAACACTGATTATAAAGATGTTCAATGAACTTTTGGGAAGTGTAGATGATTCAGTGAGAACTTCAACAAAGATATAAAAAAACATAAAAATGGAAATGGAAATTATAAAAGGAAACTAGCCTGAAATGAAGAACATATTATCTGAGACGAGAAGTATATTAAATGGAATAAACAAAGGAATAAACAAAGTGAATAAAGAAGATTGTCAAATTACTTATATAGAGGACGGGAAAGCCAAGGACACTCAATCAGAATGGCAAGAAAAAAGCCAGGACTATAAAATAATTTAAGAAGCCTATGAGACACTATTAAAGGTCAAAATATCTGTCTGATCGGTGTACCTGAAGGAAAAAAAGATGTTGAACAGCCGTTTGAAGAAATAATGATGGAAAACTTCTCTACCTGGTAAAGGGAATGGACATAAAACCCCAGGAAGCTCAGAGAATCCCAAAAACCAGGAATCCAAAGAAGCCCACACCAAGACACATCATAATTAAAATGCCAAATGACAAAGAATCTTAAAAGCAGCAAGAGAAAAGCAGATATTTACTTACAAGGGAGCACCCATAAGACTGGCAGCTGATTTCTCAAAAGAAACTATGTAGGACAGAAGGACGTGGCACAAAATATTTGATGTGATGAAGACTCAGGATCTATAACCAAGAATACTTTATCCAGCAAAGCTATCATTTAGAGTTGAAGGACAGATAAAGAGCTTCCCAGACAAAAATAAGCTAAAGTAATTTATCAATGCCAAGCCGGTTTCACAGGAAATGTTGGAAGAACTTCTTTAAGAAGAAAAAACATGTATCATAAACAAGAATAAATAATGGTAACAACTACATTCCTATCAGCAAGTACTCAAATGGAAAAGAATTAAGTGCTCCAACTAAAACATAGAGTGGATGAATGGATAAGAAAACAAGACCCCTACATGCTGCCTATAAGTGACACACTTCAAATTGAAGGACACACACAGACTAAAGGGAAGGGGATGGAAAAAGATATTGCCTTGATGGACTTAGAAGGTATTTAAGTCAGACAGAGAAAGATAAATACTATATGATTTCACTTATGTGGAATCTAAAGAATAAAAAGAACAAACTAATCGAAAACAAACTTACAAATATAGTGGACAGTTTGGTGACAGAGAGAGGGGTGGGTGTTGGGGGACTAGGAGAATGAGGTGAAGGGTTAAAGAAGTACAAATTAGTAGCTGATGGATGGTCACAGGGATGGGGAGCATGGCATAGGGAATGCAGCTAGCATTAATATGTTGGCTAGATGAAGGGTCAGAGAGAGAGCAAGCAGTTGGGGGGATCATTTTATGAACTATGTAGATCTATATAGGTGTCTAACCAATGTGCTGTATACTTGAAACTAATTAAAGTAAATAAAATCTATAGTCATTATGCCACGGTTTTGAGTATGGCATATTTAGAAGGGTGTGTGCATACCCCACCACAATATGCCCATTAACCCGTTACATCTGTGATTAGTATTTGAATAAAAAGATGCTTTCACTATCTCTGGGGGAGGAAGTAATTTAAGATTACTGCCTTCTCTTCTGGGTTGAATTTATGTCTTCTAGCTCCTTGAATTTTAGCTAACCTACCAAGAAGAATAAATGTGAGAATTCTGTATGTAAGAATGATGAGGGCCTCAATATCCATGGATTTGATTCTTTCAATCCCTTCAAAAGTGAAACCGTTTATAATAAATGCTTTTTAAGGCCCTAGAATAAAATTAGGCTATGGAATGCAAATTTAATATTATTAAACCTAATCAGACACATCAACAAAAAAACCTTTTGTGCTGACTTCTGCCAAGGATTGGAAAAAACATTCATTCTGAAGGCATTCACAGAGGGGATTGAAGATATAAAGCTCTTGATGTTTGTTTTATTTTTTCAACAGTTCATGACAGCAGTGATTCCCAGGCTTTCTCAACAATGTACCCTATTTCCTGGTACACTTAACTACTGAAAGTGAATTCCTTTTACAAGAAGAAAATTTTGGTGGAGAGCTACCCAATAAGGAAAGGACGCGTGGCTATTAAGATAGGTAAGTCATTTGTTTAGAGGATGGTGTCAAAAGTAGCTTGTAGAGAAAATACTAGAGTACTTCATTTATTGTGAGTGAGACTTTAAAAATGGATAGTATGTGTTTCACTAAATATCAGGTTAAAAGATCTTTGTCACTGATGATCTTCTAATTTTAGATTTATTTCCCAGCTCTTTTGCTTCAAGGTCAGTGAATTGGACAAGTCGCTTAAATTCTCTGAGCCTCGGTTCTTTCATCTATAAAAGAAAATTTCATATGAAAACACTGTAGATGGGAAAATGTAATATAAAAATATAATTATTATTTATTATTTTGCTTATTTTTCATTGTTGTTGCTTTTATAAAATTCTGTGGAATAGTTAGTGGCCTTATGTCTCATTGCGTTTTTGGACCATAGAGCTTGGTGCTATGAATTCGAGGACTTGGAAGAATTGAGGGGAACCACCTGCCTTCCCTATGAGAACAATATACCATTCTTTAGGCTGCAGATACCTGCTACTTACTTTTTGGAAGTTAGGAGAAAGGATGGAAGTTAGACAAGGTCAAAGCAAAGAAAGTAACTACCTCTATTAGTTGTTACTGCATGAAAGTAATTACCTCTATTAGTTGTTACATATTTGGATACATTATTTCATTTAGTCCACATACCAGCCTTGTAAGGTGGGTGTTACCTCTACCACGACATTTCTCCTCAAGAGATAGGAGTCTCCTGGGAGTCACTTAAAAGAAGATAAAAACCACTCTGATTTATCTTAATTTGGAAAATTTTATTGAATGGTGGGGAGTTGAAGTTTTTAATTTTGGGTACTGTTTTACAGTGCACATGTACAGTGGTTAACTGAAAATAAATAATGGATTTATAAACATCCTTTTTGAGCATGTATTATGACCCAAGTATTGTTCTAGATGCTCGTTCACATTTTTGAAAAAAAAAAAAAAAAAAGGTAAAGATTCCTACCCTCATGGAACTTATGTTCTAGAACGGAGGGAGACAGGTAACAAATAATGCACATGATAGAGAAATAAGTAAATTACTAGGATATTAGCAGCCAATAAGAACATGAAAAAAAAGAAAAAGTAGAGCTGAACAAGAGGATTTGGGAGTGCTGGGTGGGGTGGGAGTACAAATTGCACTGTTAAATGGAGTGGCCAGAGTCAGCCTCGTTGGGGAAGACAGGAAGTCAGGGGTTAGCCCTGGGCGTGTTCCAGACAGAGGAAGTGGCCGATGCAAAGGCCCTAAAGAAGGAGCATAGTGGATATTACAGGTACAGAGAGAAGGCTAGTGTTCTGGAATGCACTGAATGGGAAGGCAAGTATTGGGAGGTGAGTTTAGAGAGACAATTTTGGGTCTGGAGGAAATAGTGTCATTTCCTTGTTTTAGATAGGTGAGAAAAATTACCTTGTTTGCTTCTTGTCTACCTG
The DNA here is from genome assembly GCA_028627145.1 of Eidolon dupreanum. Classification (NCBI taxonomy): domain Eukaryota; kingdom Metazoa; phylum Chordata; class Mammalia; order Chiroptera; family Pteropodidae; genus Eidolon; species Eidolon dupreanum. The sequence goes on from CM053513.1 coordinate 32,010,033, forward strand.
GTTTATTCCATGTTTCCTCTGCAATTAGAATACATGTGCATGCACATGCGTGTGCACACACACAATAAATGACACCTGCACCACTGTATTAGTGTCCTACATCTGCTGTAACAAAGTGCCACAAACTGGGTGACTTGAAACAACAGAAATTGATTGTCTCACAGTTCTACAAGCTGAAAGTCCAAAGTCAAGGTAGCGTCATGCTCCCTCAGAGACATGTAGGGAGGACTCCTTCATTGCCTCTTCCAGCTTCTGGTGGTAGTCATCAATCCTTAGCATTCTTTGGCTTGCAGCTGCATCATTCCAATCTCTGCTTATGTTGCCACATGGCATTTTCCACATGGCTTTCACATGGCAGCTTTCCTTTTATTAGGACACCAAATTTATTGGATTAAGGTGCCCACCCTATTCTAGTATGACCTCACCTTAACTATTAAGTGTGCAATGACCCTATAAATACTGGGAATTAGTACTTCAGTATATTTTGGGGGGAACACAATTCAACCCATAACAGCCACCTTAAAAATAAACAGTAAGTATATCTATTTCTATCGTACAGGTGAAGACACAGGCTCAGAATGCTTCAGTGACTTGCCCAAGGTCAGTGCCATTTTACCATGCCACTTATGCAGCACTGTAGCAGTGATATGAAGACAGGTGACAAGGAATTGACCCAGCTCAGGACAGGAATTGCACACATGCAACTTTACAGTCCCCATCATATTGCTTAACCCCAACATTGATGCTCTATCTCAGCATTCCTAACAAAGGGAAAATGGATGCCCCCTCTGTAACCCAATCCCTGTTTTGCATTTTATTCCATGGCATGACAAACATAGGAAACATACTTTTTCCCTCTTTTAGGAGTTTTTCCAGAAAAAATAGTACTGCAATGTCTATGGCATGTGAACATTTTATGACAGGACCACATGTTTTTTCCTCACACAATGTAGGAAAAAAGAATGGCTGAGTCAGTTGGCATATTGCAGTTAGATTAGGGGATTTTGAAAGCATTGAATATATTTTTCTTTCTCATTATATTTAATAATTCCTTTTTATTATGAAGCTTGTCTAGCCATTTATGAGCCTGAAATCAACACTAGAGCTTTATTTTAGGCTTGGTCTTAAGGGATACACCCGAGGAAAGGAAAGACACACCAAAACATAACTGAACACTTTTTATAAGTCACTATGAGGTGTAACATCCCTGAGAAAGGCTGAATGTGGATGAAGCCACTGGAGGCTTTAGTCCCAGGGGAACGTGTAAATCTCAGTCAAGGAAAGCAAGTGCTCAAAGCCAGTGTTAAGTCAGAGAGATGAGACAAAACTATATGGTTGGAAAAAATGTCTTAAGGTCAAAACTGGAAGGAACAGATCTATATAAAAAAGTAGTGTGTGAGACAAATTGAATGGTTCTACAAATTGGGCAAGGGTTTGGGAAGCCTGTTTGTCCGTGGCCCTGACTGTAGTGTCAGGGTCAGAGGGGAAAGGTGTTGGGTAAGGCTGGGCAGTCCCCTACCAGCTTTTCCTAAATATAGTTGTCATGCTCTTTTTTTTTTTGTCGTTACTTAGTCTTGTAGTTTCTTTTCAAGGTCCATTCTTTTCATCTCTGTTCTCAACATGTTTTTATTCCTCCTAAGTTCTTGGGCTTCTCTTTCCATTTAACAGCTGACTGCTTTGGATCTGTATGTCAAAGCATATGTTCTTAGAATCCAAAGGAAGGGAAAAAAAGCTGTCTCTCATCTGAAGATGCTTCTACTCTTTGTTAAAATTGATTTTCTTTGATCCTGAAAGTGTGTGGAAAGAGCAAGGTCTTTATATTTTTCTAACGAATTAAAATGACCCTCAGTCACCACCACAGAAGGCCACTCCTCAGAACACAGCTAGGTCCCACGGGTCTGCCAGGGGCTTAGCGTCTGTAAACACAGGTGTACCCCATCAACTTTTGATCCTCTAGCTGGCTCTTTGCAACTGCAGACAAACGGTGGCTGCTGCTGATTGCAAAGGGCCAAGCAAGTCAGGGGTCAGTGGTTTGAATAACTTCTCTGCTACAGACATTCTGGGAAAATACTAGGCTTTTCACAAGAAGGGCCAAAGGGTGACAAATGTGAGAACTTGAGACCTATTTAATCCCTCTTATCACTGTGGAATAGGAATAAAATCTTCCTTATTTCCCGATAGTGGTAGATTGTTGAGCAGTGAGAAATAATGAGACCTTTACATAGAAAACATTTCATTATAAAAATGTTTTCATTTTGAAATTCACATAACATGAAATTAACCATTTTAAAATTGGACAATTCAGTAGCATTTAGTGCATTCACAGTGTTGTACAACCATCACCTCTGTCTCATCACAAAACATTTTCATTACCCCAATATAAAACACCATATACTTTAAAAGTAATTATTCCCCATTTCTTCTTTCTCTAAACCCCTGGAAACCACCAATCTGCTTTCTATCTATATGGATTTACCTGTTCTAGCTACTTCATATAAATGGAATCAAACACTACATGACTCTCTGTGTTTGGTAAGACGTTTATTTTTAATTACAAGTCATTCATGTTTTCAATCTTCTCTTATTGTTATGCTGGGAGAGCTTGGCTGCTATGGGGGTGTTAATATCTCTCTAATGAGAACCCCCAAGAAGAAGACCTCTTCCGGAATACCTGCTTCACTTTCTTTGCTGGTGGGTTTCTCTTCATGAGACAAATGGCAGCTTAGAATTGAGTTACTTAATTTGTAAGGATATGAGGAATTTGACTTTACCTTATTTCACTTCTATCCTGAGGCCCCTCCTCCACCTTCTCCCCCGACCTTTAATTTATGTCATTGTCTAGTGGTCTGAACACCAATTTATCCCATCATCCAAATGAACCTGTAATTGATATTTTGGCATCAAGGTAGCTAGAGATTATATTGCTAGCTCAAGCAACAAAGCATAGGCTCTCCCCTTCCCCCCGGGAGTTAAATGATACCAGCCGTTGAAGATGAAAATTTGAGAAATACTTTATACTCTCATCTCTTGGGGAGGCTCGTCCTCCTCCCTCCTCCCTTTTTTCTCCCGGTAAAATAGAGGCTGCTCAGGGAGGGCCCTGGGATGCAGACAGCAGAGGCTGGAAATGAGATTCCTCTCTCCATCTGCCAGACGTAACCCAAGATGAGTTGCACAGATGAAGCTGGCGGAGAAATGAGGGACTGGATGGCAAACAAGCTTCTGAAGAGACCAAAATTTTAGTTAAATCCTTTTGCAGGAGCAAAAGAGCCTGCTGATCTAATAATGCAAAACCCAAGAATTAAATTGGTGGTCATTAGTGCCAGTGCAACCTCCGTACTGTGCAACCTTAGACACCCAGGAGTGTTAACATGTGCCGTGGGATGACAGTTAAATACAGGGCCAATTATGATCAAACTGGTGATTATCATATACTGTGTTATGTGCTAGGTGTGACTTTATCGACTGTGCTCCTGTATATCTCTTCCAGAAGCCTGAAAATAGCACCATTAGTGTAACTACTGTGTTTGACAACATGCAGCAGAGTGAAGGATATGGAGTGGGACAATTCTATTGATTTCTCTCCCCTCGCTCCCTCCTTTCTTCCTTCCTTTTCTCTCCTTTAACATGTGTAGAACTTGTTATATCTCAGACACTGTGCTAAGGGTTAAAGATGTGAAATAAGACTCCGCCATCCAGGAGTGCAGGAGTTCGTTGTCACTCCCTCCTTCCTGTTCTCTCTCCATTGTGTTATGTTCTCCTGCTATTAGGAGAACTGTAGTTGGGTACTTGTCTGTCTCCCATAGTAGGAAGCAGCTTCTAAAGGTGAGAGTCCCTCCTGCCTTTGGAGTCCTTGGATCTAGCATTGCCCTAGCAGAACTTTATTGAATTGAATTCAGCTATGTAAACAGATAACCAGATAAAATGTGGTTATCGATATTTGAGAGAGTTTTGCACAGAGTGCCGGGAAGCACAAAGGGCAGAGTAAACAACTCCAAAGGGAGCCAGAGGCCCTCCAGGAGGTGTCATTTGAGCTGTGTTGAAAGATGAGAAGGTATTTGCCAAACAAACGAGGGGGGCACACAATCTCCAGAGGTCACACCTATGTGAATGTTTCTTGGGAGGAGACCTTTGATCCTCTAAATCCTGCCCTTTCTTTAATAAAACTGCAGGAAATAACTGCCTGATTGGCCAGTAGCTTTGTGTCAAGCACAGGGACAATATAGGCATCCCGAATCCCTTCCAGAAAGTCATAGCCTTTTTTTCTTCTAAAGCTAAAACTAACCCCCCCCCCAAATTCTCTTGAATCCTTTACCCCTAAAATGCCACCTATTTTAATCTTCATTTTCCTATTGAAAAAAAATCTTGAAAAATTCCTTTTCTAAATTGACTCAAGTGCGCCAAGATTAAAAGGAAAAAAAAGTTAATTCTGTATGTTCAGGAATCCCACAGAGATATGAAAGGCTCACATCTAGTCAGGCAGTGGAGGCTCATGTGCCATCCTGAGTTTAGGAGAAAGGGGGTAGGGGTCTGGGACTTCAAAGGGAGAGGAAAACACTTCGCAGGAAGATGGGAAGAGCAAATGTTTAATAAACAAATGTTGGTCATGCCATACAAATCAGTCTTTTTGATATAAAATGTTTTCTCTGGTAATGATGTCCTCTGGGTACAGATTGGGGAGAGGTAAAAAGATCCTCTTGAGTCTTTTGAGCCTTGATTGTCTTCAGCTCGAAATAGTCCACATGCCAGAGTGGCACATTCTGGGGCAACCTGCCTAAACCCCATCAACTTCCATGATCCTTTCACCATTTCAACAATCATACACTGAATGCCTCCCACAGAAAAGGCACTGCTCTGGAGTCTAGGCTTACAGAGAACAAACAGTGAGATAGTTTCTGCTCCCAAGGAGACTAAAATTGACACCAAACAGGAAGCTAACGTCAGGGCGGAAACGGTCCTCCTCCACTGTTTACTTTTAAAGTAAAGTCTCTTGGTTACATCCATGCACATAGAAGTGGCATTGAAACTTTTTGAAATAGATGACTCTGTTTCTGAAATGAAATTCAGAGGTCCAATGAAGAAACCTGTGCTTACTACTGGAAGATTTACCAGGAAAAGGAAACAAATCTTCAGACTATTAGACACATATTTTAAGAAACCTTAGAATGTTCATTCCATGTGGAAAAATACCCCTAAAAGGAGCATTTGAGTCAGAACTTAAATTTTGTATTAAGAGTTTGGTTATATATACTTACGTATTTCAAAAGCATCTATGTATCATTTTTGTTTGTGATGATGTTCTTGTGGGACCTAATAATTTTCTAGACTGGAACTCCAATTTAGAATTCTGATTATCACACAGATAAGGATGTGGCTCACCAAGGCTTGTCTTGCTTTCCTTATCCAGGAATAACTTAGTTCTTAAGTCAGGCAGTACTTGGAATATGTGAGGTTGCTCACAATTTAAGACTGCACCCCCCTTCTCTCTCTGTTTCTTCCCGTCAATAGCCTAGCTGTCCATAAAAAACAAATTCAAATGCCAGCTCTTTCATAATTCACACCCTGCTCCCAGAAGTGATTAATTTTTCCCTCCAAACTTCCACAGCAGCTCATCTCCCCCTCCCCCATGCTCCCATTTTGTGTATACACACAGACACCCTAATATTTCCTACCTGACTTATGATTTTTGGTAAATATGTCATGTCCCCTACTAAATGATCATTTCTTTTGAGTCAGTAACATTTTCTTTATGTCTTTATACATCATCCCTTCTTCCTTCATCCTAATACATATCACAATGTAAAGCCATAATGGACACTCAGCAATAACTCACTGTATGTCAGTGGACAGAATTTCATTCTAGATAAATGTGTCCAAGAATGTATCCTTTCCAGATGCCATCATCCACAGTATAAATTCTTAAATCATTGTTGCCCAAAGTAGATTATATGAACAGCAATTCTGAGGAAAGTTAAAAAATAGACTTTAAAATGTCAGTGGTTAAATACTTTTGGGAAATTCTGGTTTAAGCAAAGTTAAATAGGATTCTTTATTGTATGACTTCTCAAATTTTAGACATTGAGAAGGTGATATAGAGAATACTGCTTTCCAGAATTATTTGACCACAGAAACTTTGGTAATTTTTCTCAGGATGTGTATTTCCTATTGCTGCTGTAATAAGTTACCATGAAGTTAATGGCTCAAAACAACACAAATTTATTGTCTTATAGTTCTGGAGGTCAGAAGTCTAAAATGAGTCGGCAGAGCTAGGTTCTTTCTGGACACTTGGGGAGAGAATCCCTTTCCTTGCCTTCTAGCGTCTAGAGGCCACCTTGGCTTGTGGCTCCTTCCTCCATCCTCAAAGCCCACAATGTAGCATTTTTCAATAACTACCTCCTATTTCCCCTCTATCCCACCCCCCACCTCTGCTTCTGTCATTGTTACTGTTGGAGCTGTTTGAACTTCAGTGTCCCCAACGTCAGGGAGGCGGAGAGGATAATGGCACGGAGTGTAGTTAGCATTTTTTCTCAGTTCTTCCTCATTGACACAGTGAAGAATCACAGGTCAGTAAGATTTAGAAAAGATTTATTAAAAGTATATTTTAGAAAAATGAAGCATGCCCCAAGGAGACAAATGGTTTTAGCACTGACAGCTGTAACAGAACACTATAACAACTACCACCACCACAATAACAAACACAAAAGGACTCCCAAAGTGGGAATGTCTGCATTATATTTGGCCGTGATGGGTGGTTCCAAAGGCATTCCTAGGTGATTGGCTCATGAGGTCATTTTGATTGACACCTGGCTGCTATATAATTCTTTGCCTGGTGTGCATGTGCGTACCCAGAATTCTACTACCATTGGGGTGTTCTTTGGGCAATCTCTAGGCTGGGCCCCTATTCCTTTGTTTCCCTGTAGCTTATGTCTGACTAGCTACCTAACATTCCCCCCTCAAGTATTAGGGACCCAAATCTTTGGGGTTTTGAGGTGACGACTGCTCTGGCTACTTCAGGCTGAGAAGGGATGAAGGTGAAGGATGGGGTCCCTTGTACTTGCTCTCTGTCGACAGGGGGTAGCGACTGTTGATGCCCATATAGGGGACCACCGTTTGGTACAGGATCTGTTGACTGGGGTGGGTGATAGTTTCTTTGAAGAACCATTTGTAGATGAATTGCCTGGACCCTGGAAGAAACAAATTGAACAAGGCAGTTTACAAGTGTTGGTCCACAAATAGTCAGGGGTTAGGGTAACCCACTCCCAGCTTCGAGTAGATAGGCAAAGCCAGCAGGACTGAGAAAACTTAGAGTGAGACAGTTCAGTTGGCTAATTGATAAGGAGTGGATGGAATAGGAATGACCATGGTAAAAATTAACAAAGATGAGGAGAAAGTCAAAAGAATCATAAAATTCATCTTGGTTTTTCCTTCTTGAAGAGGAAACTCAGGGCTTCTCTGGTTTCCAGGTGTAAGTAGAGTCCTCTATAGGGACTTTTGGAATCGTAAGATTTAACTCAAGAGTAATGAATCCAACTGGAAATTCTGGGGACCTTTACTGCAGTTGGGGAAGATAAAAGAACAGGGTAAGGACATTTCCAAGTTGGCTGCAGCTGAGAGGCTGGGGAATTATCCTGTACACCTTGATTAATTCATTGGTGAATGACCTAAGAGTGTTGGGTCATAGAGTCAGTGTGGTAGGACAAGAGAGAAGGAAATTATCTATTTACTATAAAATTAGTACCCCCTCAGGTTGTAAATCTTATAAATCCTGAGCTAACGCTTGACCAAAAAGGTGGAGACTGTCCAGGAATCCCTGAGGAAGTACTGTCCAAGTCAGTTGCTGGTGGACTCCATTAGGGGAGTCCCATTCAAAGGCAAATAGATATTGTGACTGTGGATTCAGAGGGATGGAAAAGATGCATTTTTAAAGTCTAAAGTAGTAAACCAGTTAATCTCTGGAGGTATGCTTCCCAGTAGAACATATGGATTAGGGACTACTGGATGTATGGGTAAATGGATACTTATCCAATAGGTAATATAAAGGCAGAGTAAAATAAAGAAATTGGCTTTCTGGTGATTCCCAAAATGGTACAGGTTTGAGAAGAGAAGGGTCCAAAGAAGGAAGGACAGAGTAGGTGGCCCTGGTATCGAAAAAGGAAAGTAATTGTCCTACCTGCCACATCCATTGTTACCCTTGGCTCCAGTCCAGTGATGTAGACAAATATAGATATTCTGCCAATGGTGGAGGGTGGGGCTCTTCAGTCCCGTGCAACTATTTGGAAGCCTGTGGCTGGCTTTGACCCAGCGGTCCTTTGACTCTTGGGGCAGAGGGCAGTCCAATGACCCAGCTGCTGACACTTGGTACCAAGCAGATTTGGGAGGCTTGTCCTCGTTGAGACACTTTTTTTTCCCAGTTTCTGCACTGTTATCCACCCCCTGACCCCTGCCACTGTTGGGGTAACACCAAAGTTCAGATCGCTCTAACAGTAACATCATTACATCTACTGCTGTGACTCCTGACACTTTTGCCTCCCACTTAAAAGGATGGTTGGAATTACATTGTGTATACTTGGGCTGGACAATTCCCATCTCAAATGCTTAACTTAATCGAAACTGCAAAGCCCCTTTGGCATGTTTGTTTTCATCAGATAAGTCATGTGATAGAACTGCCCAGTAGAATTTTTTTCCTGTCAGAGTTTTTCAAGACCTTTTAAACTGTATATAAATGTGAACCTACTATACATTGAAAGAAGAGCAAAACTCATAATTTTGTAATGAGTTTTTGTTCTTTGTCCAAGAAGGTGTACTATGCTAACAATCTTAATTTAACATCATGCCCAGTGCCCTGTAGATTTCAGCAACATTAGCCGGTAATGGAGAGGGGAAGTAGGGCATGAGACAAATGTTAAAATAGAAACAAAGTATATGAGGAGGTCAGTAATGTTGTGAAGACTTATGGGAGGAGGTTGACTGTGAGGAAGAGTAGAGAATTGACAAGAGATGAAAAGGAAGCTGACCAAGGGATAGAAAAATGACTTAAAATCTAACATGTCATGTTTTAAAAGGCTTTGGGAAAAATAAAAAAAAAAACACAAGCATTGTCCTATGCAGGGGAAGTTAAGTAATCTAAGAAAGATATTTGGTTTCAAATAAGTTGAATAAGAAGACTTTTCTTGTCTCAAAAAAAGTAAACTTTATCTTACAAAATATAAAATGAAAGATCTTTAAATTGCACATAGAATTTTGATATCGGATATTAAAAGGGAGTGGTTTAAGATTTATCAGCCTCTCTTCACCTGACACAGACAACAGTATCATAAGACAGTGAGTTCCTCCAGGAAAGAGACAACCCTTGATTAATCTTTGTCATATCACCATAATGTTTATTCAACACCAAGTAAAACGATGGCAGAGTGATTCCCTTCTTGCACATCACAGCACTGATTCATTTGGAGGAAATTATTTAAAAGAAATCGACAAGAGAAGGGTATGTGAGAAAAGAAAGATTAAAAAGTATATGAAGTAGACTATCGAGATTTTCAAAGGATTTGTCTCAAAATTTTCTTCATTCCCAAATTGTTCATTTCACTGCAACATATAGTTTTCTGCCAAAAAAACACATGCATTATGAGTAAAGAACAACAAAAGTATATTGAAATTCAGATGTTGATATTAAGTAATAAAAATCATTCTTCAACTAAATTGCAAATTGCTACTTCTTGTCTGCCCACTGTTGTATACATGATCTCAGGGAATCACCCGTAAATAACCAGATTGACAAATACTAAATCAAAAAATAATTATAGGCTACTATGTTTTATTTAGAAGATCAGGAAGAAGAGTTTCTGTTTTTTAATATTGTACAACTAGAGCATTCTCTGTCCTGCCTCAGTTGAGATTATAAATTTGCTGAGGACAGATTATGATTTATACCTCTTTTATATCCCCAATTTGCATATTTAATATTGTGAACTTTATGGGCATTCATTAATTAGTTGATGACTTGGATTACATGGAAAAATATACCAATATGAGCACTATGAAAGTCAGTATGAGTAGGCATAAAATAATTAGAAACACATTCCCATATACAGTGAACTGTATTGATACATTTTCCGAACTCTTTACTAATACTCCATGATCATATGAGTAGATCATAAAAGACAAATTCAGATTCACAGGCGATACTTTGCAGTATACAGTGACAATAGATCCTACAAAAGAAAACACCTAACTGATTTCAGGCCAACCAATGGACGACATTTGTAAGTCAGGCCCAGGAAATTGCATTCAAAAGCAATATTGTGACATTCACAGCAATATGACAGTGGTAATAATGAAAAAAAAAAGTAGTGAAGCTTCAAAATCTCCAGTTCTTCAATGATAATGGGATTTCAATGATAATGGGATTTCATTTATTACTAACAGAGTAATTATGCTAGGGAAGCAGCCAAGACATACATAAAAGGAATCAAAATTGAATAAAAAACCATTAATATTACAGCTTATTTTTCAGAGGTAAGCAAGGTAAAAAGTGAAAACATGGGAAATAGGGATAATTCTCTGAAATTTGATTGACTTCCTCTAGTAGTTTGAAACTTTTGAGTAGATCTTGCCAAGTTTAAATGAAGAGATGACATTTGTGTTGAGATTGTGCTATCATAGCAATAAATTCAATAACAGTAGAAGGATGGAAGTAATAAATTTAAGAATTTTTAAAGGAAGAAACTTTTGTTATACTGATAAATGGTATAAGAAAAATATTCATTTTTATCTTTCTATTTGAGATTTTTGGTGAGTGATGTGATTCCTTTAAAAGAATAAGACCTTGGAAAGGAACAGGTCATGAAAAGGATATTTCGAGTTTAAGGAAATACTTCATACTGTGACACAGAAATAGGGAGGATATACAGCTTGCTTAATACAGCCACTGTGCCAGGACATGTGCGTTTCCAGGCACAGAGGAGAGCATAGTCAAACCATGGCTATAAATATGCAGGAGAAAGATGCACAAATACTTCATGTCAGGATGTTGTAAGAAATGGCTGGTGAAAACTATACAAATTACAAAAATCAAAACCTGAAAGTTTACGGAAATGCAGAGAATGAATGCTTCAGAAATGTACTTGAAAAAGTATAAGAACGTTTTAAAAATATGACATTGTGGTTTTATGACAATTTAGGTGATGAGGTTAATGCCAAAGGAACCTATGGGCATAAGCTAGAAAAGCACATGGAATTTAATTTTTCTGAAGAAGCAACTTAAAATGGAAATGTATCACACCTAGCAAAACAGGAGAATACAAGTTGACCTTATATAAGTTTAAATGTTTTAAAAATTATTTTTGCTTTAATTTGTCAGCACAGAATATTTTTTCCCTACTAATCTCATGAGAATAAATATCTGCACAGAATTTTGAATTACTTAGAAAATAATGCAGGAGCAAAACCTATTATGTTATCTTAAAAATATTATGAGAAATTAGACTGTAATAACAGAATACCCATCTTTGGCTATTAAAGAGCATTTTGAAACAAAGGAGATGAGATGAGATGTGAGAGGGTTGTAAATTTGGCACAATACATTTTTCTTATGCATAGTTTGGGAATTATGTAGTTTCATTTGGTGTAAACATCGACTCTGTTAGTATTAAAAAGGAGAGCATCCCTGAACTAATCCTGCCTTTTCTTTTCAGGTATGAGGAGTACAGTCGATTTCTCCCCAGTGCAGGGGTCAGCAATTTGATGGAGACTGTAATTCAGTGAATGTGCAGTTTTTATAGACTGTGAAATGCAAGCATAATTTCAGTGTTTTATTACAGGTATCACTTCGTTTCCTCCATCTCTTCCATTTTATTACATATTATATGCATCAACCTGATGAAAGAAAATGTGCTCTCATTGAAGTGGGAAGATATAGGACAGAGTTGATAATATATGGGTGGGGCACTTCCCACCCTCCCCCGCATTTTCATAAGCTTTGTGCTCATAGATTGCATGCTGTATTTTTTATTTCAGTAACATTTAACAAAATCATGGCCATGGAGGAAATTAAACTTACACAGACTGTCCATAATGAGGCTCTAAGTGCTGATGTTTCAGGTATGGTACAAACTCTGAGTTGGACATTAAAGAGACAGAAGCCATCTTTTTTCCCTGTCTTTTTTAGTATACAAAAATACCAGAATTTAACCATAAATAACTCATACAGTAGCCTCTACTGTCTGGGGCACAGCAAAAGCCCCCAGAAGTAAGCAAGCAGAGCAGAGGCAGCTAGAGCAGATGCCATTCATCCTCTAACTCAGCAGGGAGCTTCTTAGGCTTTCACTCCACTTTTAGTGTTTCTCTCTTTACATATAATTAGATCATCTAATTGATTATCTAATTTCTTATTAGGCACAAGAAGCCTGTGCTAAATTAGAAGAAGGAGTTATGAGAATAAGACTAATAAGAAATGACAGATAAGAATGCAAAAGGAGGCAAAATACTTATTTATTTGTTTATTATTTTTATTTTGTTTTATGGAAGGATCAGTGATGCGGGGAAAGGCTGATGGTGGTGATGCATGGTGAAGACAGAGGTGGTCAGACCGGATGAGTTTTAAGCCTGCACACAGGTCTGAGACTATGTGGCCTCTGAAATTGGCCAGAACCCAGATCTTCCCACGCACCTGACTCCACCCCAGAATACTTATTTAAAAATAGGCTCAAAAATGTTTTAAGACAGAAAGGCCATTGATTGGGAGGGACCATCCTGTCTACTTCGATTTATCCTCGAAATAGCGTTTTATTGCATCTAAGCTTCATAGTAGTAACCCCGAGACATCAAGAACAGTTTATGTTCTATTCACTGTGTAAACCATTATAGAAAAATTTCTGTTCAAAACACTTCAGTTTTTAAAAAATTTGATACTGATGGGGATAACAGTTAATCTCATCCTTCAAGAATACCATATAAATGAGAATTATAACAATACATTGAATGAGCCCTAAAATACATCTATTTTTATTACCCGCAATCAGAACATTTTGATTTTAAACTCCCATTTTAATTTTTCCCCAAAAAATTCATTCATGAGTCACCTGGACACTACCAGTGATTGGGTTTACCTCACCTTTCTTGGTAGAGATAAAAAGAATATGTGTATACTAGTTCATTCTTGCTGATTAATTTCTGGGGTGTTATATGCTTTTGTTTTATCCAGAGCAGTTTCTCTCCCTTTAAAAAAAAATTGTAGGTTGAAAGTAGCTTATGCATGTTATATACTTTTTAGGAAAGTAGGTATCAAAATTAGGGTAAATGAGGACTTTGAAAGACATTCTGCATTATGCCTGCAATGAACTTCTCTTCCTCCCTCTTTACCCACTCCTCAC
>CM053513.1:32023899-32042488 GCA_028627145.1 Eidolon dupreanum
TTTTTTTCTATGAAATAGTTCTACACAATGAAATTTTCATGAATTATCAGCTGGGACCCCAGAAGCCAAGCCAGAACAGAAAGAGAAGGAATGGAAATCTCCCTCCTAATATTAACACTGCCAATTCCAATAAGCATAGCGGGAGTATAGATCACTCTACACAGTGTCTACACATTGTTGTAGGATAAAAGTTACTCAGAAGTTTTTGAACATGCTGACACTCTTTTCAGTGATACTTTAAGAAGCCACTTTCAACTGCTCATCAGATATCACTGCCGAGAACAAGGGGCTGCAAAAGCTTTCATGCTGTAGCTTTTATATGTTCTACTGCCTTCCAGAATTTTCAACATAAAGTTAGTGGAACGTTAACAAAGAATGAACTATAGGGTTTTTTTTTTAATACTTAATTTTTTAGAGCAGTTTTAGATTCGCAGCAAAATTGAGCAGAAAGTACAGAGTTCCCATTTACTTCTTATCCCTGCATTGTAATACTTTAACTTAAAAAGTTTTACCTTTATAAAAATAACTTTATTGAGATATAGTACACATGTCATGAAATTACCATTTTAAAGTATACAATTCTGTGTTTTTTATTATATTCATGGAATTATGCAACCATCACTACTCTAATTTCAGAATTAAAATCTACTTTTAAATGATGAAATTAAAAATACCAGTTAGAGAATTTAAAGAAGAGGAGAAAAGATATCCTCAAACTCACCATTCTAACCAAACTCTTGTCATTTTTGTGCACTTTATTTTAGTTTTTTTTTTTTAACAGATAATTTTCCAAAATGATGAGAGTGTTCTATGCACATATTTTAAATTTTTCTTGTGTGAGTCAATGGCTCTGTCTCTTTAAGGCTGCTCACAGTGTGATGAGGTGTGCTGTGATTCTTACTACTCTGTGTACACATGAAATTATTCAAGTGAGGAAAATAACTTCATGGCTATGTATGCTGTGGTGTGATGCTTTCCATTAAGCCATCTCTCTTGGTATTTGAGCATTTCAGAGCATTGTTATAGCTTCATATTTTTTGGTCATTACTGTTAAATAGATGTCTTTTATTACTAAGACATCTAAGTAATAAGATGTGAAAGTATTAGAAGCTTACATTAATTAATAAAGCTAGTATGTCCTTACATAATGCTGTCCCCTCAAACTAAGGGCAGACATAGCCTGGGCATTTTGAAGGAGCGATTTCAACTAACACCCATTGGCGGGACTGAGCGTGAGTAAGTGTGTAAGAGTAAACAAGGGACATGCAGCCAGTGGAAGCATGGACAGTGCATCCAAACGCATTTACAAAAGTCTCACAAATGGCCAAAAATACGTGAAAAGATGCTCTGGGGATGCAAATGAAAACATCTTTTCTAGAATCAGAGTAAGAATGATTGAAAAAATTGATAATGTTAAGTGCAGTAAAGTATGTGGGAAGTAGGGTACTCGTATGTTATGAGAGTGTAATTGATTAAGATGCTAATTTGATGGCATTTATTAAGATTTAAAACGTCTATCCTCTTGAATTGAAGAATTATACTCTAAAGAATTTTAAAGAAGTGATGTTAACATTGTATATAAAAATACCTTTATATATATATATATAAACTACAGAGATGTTCATTGAAGCCATGTTTGTACTAGCAAGAAATTAGAAACAAGCTATTGCTGAGCAGTAGGAAAATTGGCTAAATAAATCATGGTTCAGATAGCCATTAAAAAAAGCAAGGTACATTTATATGCACATCCCATAACCCCCCTTTTAATTTAAAAGGAATATATTTGAAAAGATAAGTCTGTTTATGCCCAAGAAAACTGGGGCTGGGAGATATTTTACTTTTATTTTACATGCATTTTTCAATTGATGGGATTTTGAGTGATTTTTACCTTTTCTTCCTCTCTGTGCTTTTCAAATCCAAAATTTGAAAAGTTAAGAAATATTCTAAAGGCTTTCAAAGATGAAAAAATACAATTTGAGCTAGGCTGTCAAAAATGTTGCAAAGTAGAAGTCCTTAAGGAACCAGCTTGAATGAATAGGTAAAAATGATTTCTAATTAGTATTTTGGCAGTTTATATGAAAAAAGATGTGTCTAAAGTATGTGGAAATAGTTTTTGCTCAGGTTAAATCTTTTGAAATAATTTTAATTTTTTTAATAAAAGTAAAATATAAAACATTTGAAAAAATAAGAATATAAAGAAGATAATAAAAATTACCTATAATTCTATCACATGGAGGTATGGTAGGCTAGGTCTTAGAACCTCATTGCTGCTATCAATTTGAAATTTTAAAAAGATTTTATTTTCATGAGGAGAGTACTCTTTATTCTAGTCATTTGTGTAACTGCTGAGTTAGTAGGGGATCACATAGAATCTTAATAAAGTTTCCTGCATATTTCCTATCAAAAATGGTAATATTAGTAATATTGCATGTTGTAGCGAGCATTAAAAGAGGATAGAAATGCTGAAAGCTACAAAGAAAGAGATAGGAGGACAAGAATGACAGTCAAATCCTAAATTTTTACATTACTAAAGAAGGGAGTAAAAGTGACTATGATCAAAGCAGCCTGTAAAGAAACTTCTCTTTGTTGCTTCCCTCCTGTGGTCTTGTACTGGCAGCCTGCCAGTACTCATCGAGGGGCCGGTGATGATGGAAAGGACCATCACTAACCTGGAGTACTTGTGTTATTTGGTACCTTGAGAGTCATTTTCTGAGGGATTCAGAATCTTCACAATATGCTCATAGTTATAGGAGGAGTGACTAGGTTACAAAGTTAACCACTCTAAGCTTCTCACCCCAGGCAGTACCACTTAATCTTCCTTTTCTCATGACAGACACTGGTGCTCTGTCATTATCTGTTCTTAGATTACAGGTGAGTCTGGTCAGTAGCTCCTTGAGGTCCCTTTCTCCCTCAACCCCCAATTCCAAAACTGTGCTCCCAGAGGCTGCAGCATTGAGTAATTTCTAACTCCTCAGCACTTTACTATGCCATCTTTACCTTAAGGAATAGCTACATAATTTGCAAGGTCCAGTGAAAAATGAAAATGTGGGGCCCCTTGTTCAGAAATTAAGAATTTTAAGACAGTATAAGCCAAACGTTAAAACAAGTGCGAGCCCTCTGGGACCACACACGCTGCATGCCCCGGAATCTGACTCTGGTCACCAGAGCCTCACCTCCTGACCAGGGGTGTCCTGTTATTGAGAGAGGGCACATAGTACCTCCGTCTTCATCCTCTCCTTTTTTGAGTTCATCTAGTACTTACCTCCAAACGGGGATACCAGCCTTCTAATCATTGGGACAAAGTTGTTCTTTGAGAATGAGGGACAGGTATTGTAGGGAAGGCAAAAAATTCTTTCTCCTACTACCCTCCCAGGTTCTCTGTCTGATGCCCTGTAAATTGGACTGACAAAAGACAGATCAACAAGAGAAAAACAATTCTATTAACACATTAATTGCGCTTACCTTTGGGAGTACCCAGAGATGAGTAAACTCCAAGAGGTAATTAGAATTTGGGCTTATGTAGCAGTTTCCAGGGGCAGCAAATTGTTGGAAGGCAGATATATGAGGAAACTAATGGAAGATAAGAGCTAGTTAGTAAGATTTGTCATGTAGATTCTTTCGGTGCAATCTGCAGGCTGTTGAGGTTCTAAAGTTGTCTCTAGTGGTTAACTTTTGTCCTTTTTGATAGAGAGAGGAGGGGGAACACCTGTAAATTTATGTCCTGCTTTTAGGCAAATAGGGAGAGAGCAGAGAGCTTTTCTTAGATCTGCCTTAAACTCAAAATAATCTTTATGCTAAAGTGGCATAGTTTGGGATGGCATATTCTGGGGTGGCATTTTATACTATCCTACAGTGTCCTCTCTTGGCAGATTGCAGCCCAATAGACCCATGACTTGAAACCTTGTGCATATTCAACAAAGACTGCCCTTCCTTCGGACAGACACAGCCCTATGCTGAGGCACCCAGCCTGGCGCTTGGTGAGTGGCAGGCAAGCTGGGTTTCATTTACTGCTAACATGTTTGGCTGGGCATCCTCATAGGGAACAGCCTGCATAATCCTGCACAGTTGCCTTGCCTAAGGGACAACCTGGCTGCTTTCTTGCCTACAGAGTGGCATAATCTTTAGGCTAGAATATCCTTTCTAGTTCCTACATGACAACCTAGATGCCTTGATCTGGGGTACTTAAGTACCTAGGCTACTCTGGTTTGCACTCTAGGCTAGAGCTCTTTGCTCTTTTTGTTGTTTTTTGTTTTGTTTTGCTCACATTTTTTAAAAATTCCTTTTCTTGTGACAAAAAAATAGTCTATTATTGGGATTTGTCAATCCATCTACCTAGCTTCACTGAATGAGTTTCTTTACTAGCAGACAGATCCATTAGATTCTTCTTCCATCTTTCAAAGTTGGTGGTGTTTTATCTCACTCTTAAAATGATATATGTTTAAACTTGAAATGACATTGATGAAATATAAAAAGAGAAAAATGAATGATCCTAATCACTATGGTCTTTTGTAATTCCTGGCTAGGTTTGCCTGAGAGTAAGCCAAAGAAAGGTGAAGACTGAGGTGAGAAGAAAAAGCAAGTGAAGTCAGGTTCTTGAGAGCCTTTTATAACTGGGTTCTGTTATTAAAAATTAAAAGAACATAAAATTCACTGTTTCACACCCATGAAAAATAATGCACACACCCAGGAACAGTTATGGGAGATGGCGTTTTGTTCATCTGGGCCTTTTAAAAGTCCGTATCTATTACTCAAGTGAAACGATACTGGAGTAGCGAAGAGCCACGCTGAGGGGCTCTTCCCCTAGCGACCATCTCGCCGGATGTTCAGGCTGTGGTCTTGCCAAGGGGTGGATGGTGGCGGGACAGGGACTATGAGGATGTACTTTAAAAGAGCTGGAATCATCCCAAACTGACTAATAAGCCCCCATGAACTTTTCTAAACTCTTATAACCCGTTTAAATATTTGTGTGTGTGTGCACGCGTGTGAATGTACAAGTGTGGGGGGGCAGCAAGGGGGAATAGAAATTAAAACCCTAGGACTCAGCAGAGAAAAAAATACTTTCATTTACTTGCTTAGATCCTCAAATTTGTTTTAGATTTGTTTGCCATTTTTGGCAGCAAAAATTCAGGGTCCATGGCTTTGAAACAGATTCCAGTACTCCCATGGCTCAGTACCATACCTGTGGACTTAGAGATGCTCTATGTGAACAGTTATGAACAAAGATATATAATATGCTTGCATGTGTGCCTGCTCATCTTTTCTCTAGATAAATCCAGAATTTATAGGAATATGAGATTCTTGCTATTAAAAATATTTAAAGCAGACTAGAAGAAAATTTTCTTTGATTTTTTATTTGGAAACTGCCTTTTACTCTTCAGTTAGACATTTCAGGGACAATATAGTAGTGGCTCTACTCCATAAGGACATCTGGGACCTAAGTTCCTTCCTCTTGTTGCTCAGTCATCCCTAGTGTGTGTTCACCCATATGGTCTAAAACGGCTTGCTACCATGTCCATGTCCTGGGCACCAGGATGGAGAAAAACAGCATATGCCTTTCCTTTAAACACACGTCTTAGAAACTGCCTATATCACATAAGTCAGAACTTAGCCATAAACTTTTTACTAGACATCCAGGTACCCAGATGAAGATCATGGAGTTTAACATTATTGAGAAAAGGGAGAATGGATACTGGGACACAGCTGTCACTCTGTGTCACACTCATGTTCTGCTCATTACATTTTGAACCCAGAGCACTAGATGTTGTATGAAGTAATTAGCTTACTAAGAAGTTAGACACAAAAATCGGGCTCTAATTGCAAATGATTTGTTATCATAAGTAGATTGTGATCATTTGCCAGTGGCTACCTGTGGTACTGTGTTAAGAAGGATTGTCAAGCTGTACTTGTACTGAGCAGAAAAATAATAACATGATCAATAAGTGATACCTGCCCTGGACACAGAATGGGATAATGACACCATGTATTTGCTATCCTTAGTCTGATTTCAGAGAACAACTTCTATGAAGTCATAGATTTTATCATTAGCCTCACTGTTGGAGATGTTTTCTTTTTTCCCCTATGATTTATTCTACAGCCACCAAACAAGGGTTTAAATTAGGAGATGGGTGGGAGATTTATATTTAATGGAAATGCCAAAGAATTTCAGAAGTTCAGTTTGTGTTTATATACTCTAGTAAAGCCATTGGCTGCATTGATCATGAAAAGCTCTAAAAGAAATGGACGTGCCTCAGCATTTGATGCCCTGATGTGTGCAACCTGTCTTGTGGACAGAAAGCCACTCAGGACAGAATATGGAAAGACAGAATGGTTTTCTGCAGACAAAGGCATCAGACAAGGGTGCATATTATCTCCCTATTTGTTTAAATCATACAAAAACTGGGCTAGAGGAGGGAGGAGTGAAAGTTGGTAGAAGAAATATCAATAATTTAAGGTACACAGTTGACACCATCTTACTGGCAGAAAAGTAGCCATGATTTGAAACAACTTCTGATGAAAGTGAAAGAAAGTGCCAAAACAGGACTGCCTTTGAACATCAAGAAGACAAAAATCATGACTACAGAAGAAATACACAACTTTCACATAGACAGTGAAGACACTGAAATTGTTAAAAGATGTTTGCTTACCTTGGGTCCGTCATCACTTCAAATGG
This sequence comes from Eidolon dupreanum, assembly GCA_028627145.1. Classification (NCBI taxonomy): domain Eukaryota; kingdom Metazoa; phylum Chordata; class Mammalia; order Chiroptera; family Pteropodidae; genus Eidolon; species Eidolon dupreanum. Next base: position 32,030,570 of record CM053513.1, read on the forward strand.
GGACTGCAGCCAAGAAATCAAGAGACACCTGAGACTTGGAAGGGCAGCAATGGAAGGATTAGGAAAGATCACCAAGAGCAAAGAGATGTCATTAGAGACCAAGGCTAAGGACATCCACACCTTTGTATTTTCAGTTACTATGTACGCATGTGAAAGTTGGACAGTGAAGAAGGCTGATAGGAAAAGCATAGATTCATTTGAAATATGATGTTGGAGGATATCACTATGGATACTCTGGACTGCCGGAAAGGTGAACAAGTGGCTCCTAGAGCAAATTAAGCCTGAAACATTTCTGGAGGACAAAATGACAAAACTGAAGCTGTCCTACTTCAGGCAAGTCGTGGATTCTTTGGAAAAGATAATAATGCTAGGGAAAAACAGAAGGCTGCAGCAAAGTAGAAGACCAAATAGGAAATGATAGACTCCATAAAAGAAATTACAGGCAAAAGTCTACAGGAGACGGACGAGCTGGGCTGTTGAGGACAGGCCGTTGTGGACATCACTTATTCAAGTTGCTAAGAGTTGGAACCTACTCCACAGCATGTAACACATGGTAGAAAGGGAATTTTAACTGCATGATCAGCTGAAATAAATTTTAGAACAATCAAGGAAACCTGAAGGCACTGAGAAAGCCACCGTTATGTGATCATATTCAGGGAAGAAAGGGTGAGGAACAGATCGGAAAGACAGCTAATTTCCTCTTTGCTCTAAACTGGTTTATAATGACTGAATTAGTAGTTTAAAATACTGTATGTGTACTGTCTTGTTTGGCTTTATCTTTCTATGTGTCTTATCTCTTTAATTATGAGCTCTTGGGAAACAAGTCTAAATGTGACACGTCTTTGTGTCCCTGACACTCTCAAGCACGTCTTACACAAAGAGAAGGCAACATCGATAGTTGTTGATTGCTGGATTGAAACCATACATGATGATCTAGTTAGCTCCCCCACTTCCCCCCTGAGGAGCTTGCTCACCATGTAAGCATTACTATCCTCAATTTATCTTTCGGACACTGAGATAGATAGATGGTGACTAAGTGAATTGTACCATTCTTCCAGTGGCTTTGAATGCCTTATTGATTAGTCACAGAATTGACTAGGATGAATGTCAGTTCAGGATTTTCTTCCTCTCTTTTACCTTGGTTGTTTTGGCAGGAGAAGTGAAGGACAATTTTCAGGCCTCTTTAAGAGCTGCATGATAAATTATTTCTGGATAAATTAATATCCTCTAGATGAGAGCACAGGGGCCAGATCTGGCTGTCCTGATTTTGCTTTCCTTGTTCAGCCACTGACAGGAGTCACCTTTGCTCTTGGTTCAGGTCCCAGCCCCTCCCTTGCTTGTCTGTAACTGTGGGTGAGTCATGGCCACCTTGCTGGCCCTCCTTTTTCCAGTTGTAAAAGAAAGATGAATCGCTACCAGATGATGTCTTTAAGTGCCTCGGATTCAGGAACAGAAGACCCTCTTGAAACACAGCATCGTTTTTTGAAGCAAATGGGTTGTTTGCATGATAACTAACTCCTGTTCTTCCCTCAACTAGATTTCCTGCTGAGGTAAGTTATGTGGAGTGGGTTTTTTTTCCTTCAGCTTTTAGTTCTTTTTGTGTATGTCTGGCCTTGTAAATGTGGAGAATAAATGCTATAATTATAACCTTTTTTGACAGCTCTGTAATTTAATTGTAATTCATTCTGAGCATCTTTTTAAGACAATGATGTGTATTGAAGACGCAGCTGTTCCAATCTCATCTGCTAAACTGACAAGAATTATTGGGATCACAGTCCCAGTAACTGTGGGAACTTCCGATTTATTCAAGGCCAAATATGGGATATATTTGTGTGTGTGTGGGCCCGTGCCCACTTTCTGTACCATGGTTTGGCAAAAGTGGCAGTGTGATATTGGCTTTTGTATAAATGTGTCAATTATTCTTAAGTGGAAAAACTCTTGGATTTTTTTTTCTGCAATAAGTTATATACCTTCTGTTAACATTCAGAGATAGTCCCACTCTGTTAACCTGAAACTGACGCCTGCCAGCATCAACTGCGGTTTATTGGAGGCCATTTGGTCATTAGATGTTGTATTAGTTTGCTAGGGCTGCCATAACAAGGTACCACAGACTGAGTGGCTTAAACAACAGAAATTGGTTGTCTCAGTTTCTGGAGACTAGAAGTTAAAAATCAAGGTATTGGCAGGGTTGATTCCTTCTGAGTGCTGTAAGGGAGAATCTGTTTTATTCTTCCTAGCTTCTAGTAACCGAAGGTGTTCATGGGCTTGTACATGATGTTCTCCCTGTGTCTTCACCTTATCTTCCCTTTGTGTATGTCTTTGTCCAAGTTTCCCCTTTTGATAAGGACATCAGTCATATTGGATTAAGGGCCACCCTAATGACCTCATTTTAACTTAATTCTGTAAAGGGTCTGTCTTCAAATAAGGCCACATTCTAGGGTACTGGGGGTTAGGACTCCACGTCTTTTTTGGAGGGACATAATTCAACCCATAACAGATGTCTACTTGAATGTGCAGGAATTTTCTTCTATAGTGGCTGCAAATAATTTGTGTCCTAAAAGAGTTGATTTCAGAAAGAGTTTCACAAGAATTATTTATTTTATAATGATATTGTTTCTTTCATTTATTTGGGGCTATAACACCGAGCAATTAAATCTACTATTTTTCCTCATATTTGACCAAGTACTTCTGGCAGAGCCTGATGTAACTTTGACCTTCACTACCCTGAATATAACTTACTGAATGCAAGACACTATAAAAGAATAGATCGTGGCAGGTCACCTCAGAACTATTAACTGGTAGATGAATTAAAGATGAATTCATCTAATTGAAGATGAATAACATGAGTCTTCCCACAACCCCAGCTCTCCTCCCTCCCACTTCTACTCCCCATTGCAAGAAGGAGTTCGAATATAATTCAAGAAGATACTCCTGGTATCAGGAAACTCCTTCATTTGAGGATTCTAGTGAGCTAGACTACAGTTGGTTATAAAACAGAACTTTGAAAGTAATATCTAAGATGAAGGAAATAAAATAGAGGGAATGGGGATTGTTTGATGTAATTGAAATAATAATGAACTAGATTTTAGGAAAACAGACTGGTCAAGGTTCTGCAATTAACTGATTTGATCTTGGACAAGTAAATTCACCTTTCTGTTCTCTAATTGTACAGTGTGGGCTTTGGGTCATTGGGTGATCTCTCAGCTAGCTTCCAGATTAAAGTCCTGTGATTTCAGGGTTACTTACTACATAAGAAGAGGCAGATAGATAGTAAATGTTGGTCAGTGCTCAAATATATGTGTTCAGTGAAGTCTTAGAAGGTATTGGGTAAGATTCAACATAATCTTAAAACATAAGTGATTATTCAGTGCATTGAGGCTTATGGTATGATAACATTTCAGAGAGGTAAAATGAGGAAACTAAGGAAATTTGGTTGTAAGAAGTATCATAAAAGAGACCAAAAGATTATATTTGAGTGAAAGAAAGAAAAGGAGTAAAAGTGCTCAGAAACCTACCTGTAGGGATAGGAGACAGCTACTGGTGAAGGGGTGGGGACCCCTCTACTCCAGCACTTTGATTCTCAGCAACACACCTGTATCTTTACCACCACTCAAGTGTATTTCTGCAGCCAAATTTTTACTTTCCTCATTAGTGCAAATATTCTAGACATGCAAGTAAAAATAAGATTGCAGGCTTACTTTGCTTTCTAGATTAGCACAGGGATCTAATTAGGAGCACTTGTGATGTCTAGTTTCTGTTCTTATGACCAGCTCTTGGCTCTTTATAAACAAGCTCTTTGAGCTTCACTGTGCTCCCTAAGAAACAGATGGTGGAGTTTTAGTTGGTATATGCCTAAGGGAAACTTGCTCTTATTTGGAGGAGTCAGATAGCCTGCTGGAAACTGTAGAAGAACACAAGCCTGGCTGCAGCTCTTGATGTGCTGTGTGAATACAGGATGTTCATTTCAAGGGCCATCTGGAATGAAGACAAGCCAATGAATTTATTTCAGTGGACTAGTGATTCTTTTTGTAAGCCTGGCTTTTGATACTGTTTTTTTGTTTTTGTTTTTGTTTTTGCTTTTTAATTTTGGAATCCTTTTCTTTGAACTTAAGACCTTTGGAGAGGGAGTTGGGTTCACATAAGGCATGATTATTCATTTATTAAATACTGACTAAAACAATAATTGTTAAGGCCTGCTGTGATGTGCACTATATTATAGCTTTGAACAAAGGACTCTGTGAGCCTAGTGGAAGGGGACAATTAGTTCTACTAGTGGAATATAGTCCCTGGAAGTTCTGCTTGGGGTAAGTGAGGGCTAGCTTCCTGAAGGATGTACCATTTTAGTTGGGTCTTAAAAGATGGGAAGAAAGTAAAAGCTCACTCACTAGAGAAGTGAAAAGAAGTTCCAGCAGAGAGATAACCATGGATAAAGAAGAAAATGCTTGATATATTCAGAATCCAGCCAGTAATTCAGTGTGCAGAGAGGGGAGGTTAGTATTTATAGTGAAGAGTGACAGGGCAAACCCTCAGAAAGGGGGTAGGTTAAGGCTAGATTATGAAAGATTTTGAGGGTTGTGCCATGCTAGGGAGTTGATCTCGATCCCGTAGGTAAGAAAGGGACACTGAAAGTGTTTGTTTGTTTTTAATTGAAGAATAATTGACATATTATATTAGTTTTTGGTGTACAACATGATGATTCAATATTTGTATATATTGTGAAATGATCGCGACAATAAGTCTAGTTAATATGCATCATCATACATAGTTACAAATTTTTTCTTGTGATAACTTTTAAGATCTGCTCTCATGGCAACTTTCTAATTTGCAATACAGTATTATTAACTATAGTCACTATGCTATACATTATATCCCCATGACTTATTTATTTTATAACTGAAAATGTGTACCTTTGACCCACTTCACCCATGTCACTTATTCCCCCACCCCCTGCCTCTGGCAACCACCAATTTGTTCTCTGTATCTATGAGCTCAGTGTTTTGTTTGTTTAGATTCCACATATAAGTGAGAAGATATAGTATTTGTCTTTCTCTGTCTGATTTACTTCACTTACCATAATGCCTTTAAGGTCTATTTTGCTGCAAATGGCAAAAATTTTATTTTTATGGCTGAATAATATTCCATTATGTGTGTGTATACCACATTTTCTTTATCAATTCATCCATCATTAGACACTTAGGTTGTTTTTGTATCTTGACTATGGTAAATAATGCTGCAATGAACACAAGGATGTAGATACCTTTATGGCTTAGTATTTTCATTTTCTTTAGAAGTGGAATTTTGATCTCAAGTCCAGAAGTGGAATTTCTGGATCATATGGTAGTTCTATTTTTAATTTTTTTAGGAAACCTCTCAAACTTTTTAAACATGATTAGGTCTGTGTTTTAGGAAGTATCACAACAGCCACATGAAGTATGGATTGGAAGGTGCCAGACTGCAGTCAGGAAAATAAATTTGGAAACTATTGCAATACTCCAGTGAAAAAAGCAAGACACGTTACCTTAGTTCAAGTGCTCATTATTCTTCGTCTGTTGTTAACCTCTTCAGTAACTTCTACTCAGAAGCTTTCATCATGGTTATTTCAAGATTAAGACCTGCTGCTTTTATTTCTTTAAGTTCATTGGTTCTTTAATTTAAATTTTAAATAGGTAATGAATTTCCATAGGTCAAAAATTCAGAAGTTTTAGAAGTATAAAGTGAACTTTTCTTCCTACTCCATTTCTCATGCCAATTTCTCCCTCCCCAAGATAGCCCTGTTTTTGGTTTTATATGAATCTCTCTAATGTTTTTTAAATGAATATACAATAAAATATTAATCTATCCTTAAAACAGATATGTTGGCCAGACATAATGTTCTTGCTTTTTTCACTGGAGTATTTTGCACCATGAATGTCCCATAGAGCCTCCCACAGTCTGGATTTTGCTAACTGCATCCCTGCAGTGTAGTTTCTATATTCCTCTGCCCTCTATGTTTTCTGTAAATTTGTAGTTGGAGCAAGGCTCTATCATATTTAGGTTAGATTTTTTTTTCAAGATTACTTCATAGGTGATGTATCTTCCATCAGGGGGCAGATAATGTCAGTTTGTCTCATTTTTTTTGTAGCTTTTAGTACTTTAATGGTTACATATTTAACATTTTAATCTCTGCTCCACTTGAAGTTTATTTTTGTGTATGGTATGAGTATAGTTTCAAATTTATCTTTTCTAACTGGCTTTCCAGCTATCCCAACAACATATATTGAGTGGTCTATCTTCTTCACTAATTTAAGATGCCATTTTTATCATATATTAAATTCCCTAATGCAATTAGGTCGATTTTCTGGGCTTTCTATTCTGTTCTGTTGATCTATCTGTATTCACACAATGGTTTTATACTGTTTTAATTATTGTAGATCCATAAAACTTCTTAATACCTGGTAAGGCTAGTTTCCCCATATTACTCTTTTTTTTCTTCAGAGCTTTCCTCACTATTCCTTTTTATTGGAATTGGTATTCGACTTTTAGGTTAAGTAGAGTGATGCTTTCATAATGTCAGGTTTTCCTATTCAAGACCATGGCATGCCTTTCCATTTGGTCACTTACCTGTCCTTTGGAAGTGTTTTGAGGTTTTCTTCATTATTTCCTGCATATTCCTATTAAGTTTATTCCTAGGTGTTTTAATGTTTTGGCTGTTATTATAATTGAGTTTTTTTCATCCATTGCATCTTCTCTTTGTTGTTTATAAAGCCATTAATTCATACTCCATCAGACTTGCTAAATTCTCTTCTTTTTTAGTAGTTTTTCATTGACTTTCTTGGGTTTTTCCACCACATTGTCTATAAATGACGATGGTTTAACCTACTCTGTTCCAGTCTTTTATTCATCAAAATCCTCTCTATTGTGTTGGCTAAACCTTCCACTTACTTAATCCTGGTTCAAACCTGTTTTATCCTCAGTTGCTAGTACTGTTTTACCACATGGATGCTTTTGGCTTAAATCCAGCATTTCCAACACTACCTGGCAGCAGGTGACACACGTACTTCCTTTGCCCTGGAGCTGGGAGCCAGGGGTGATCAACTGGTATCAGATCTAGAGAGGTTTGCGCGTCAGAGGATACAAGCCTTAGACCATGCCCCTCAGTCTAAAGTTAGGCTCCTCACATTCTTATTCTTGTAAGGAAATTAGATAGATAGCTTTTCATTGATTACCTTCTGTCAGCTTTGTAATTTTTTTAATAAAGACATCTCGATTGAATATTCTTCTATGTCTATTCTTGATCTTCTTTTCTCTTGCCTCCATTTCTCTCTGCCTTCCTGAATCCTTTCTTCTTACCCCTCTTTTGCTTATTTCTCTCCTCTCTTTTTTTCTCTTTCCCAGATACCCCATATTATTTGTATTATATTTGATTTTGAGTTTTGGCATGGTTAAATTCTTCTTATGAAGGACAAATCTTAGAGCTGGACTTACCATGCTTTATTAGGTAGAAATATTTAGGACTTTCTTTTAGCTGGAGAAGGAATTTTAGATTAGTGCACAGAAGCATCATGTTGAAGTTTACTAATGTCCTCTTGGACCTTTAGGAAGTAATTTAAGAACAGAACATTAGTTGTTGTAAAGTGATTCTTTGAGGTGTGACTGTATAAAACAAAGGAGCCTCTATTTTTAGCTAGAACTTACTCTTGGAAACCACATCTTAAAGCTCTTGTTGTGAGGCAAAATCCTGATTGTGGAAAGCAAACATTCTGACCACTCATGACCTTTTCTTCTTATCTATTTAGACATTGCTCAATGTCATTAGAAAATATAACAGATGTATGAATGAAGCCCTCAAAGCAATGTGGCTTTATCAGATAGCATCGAATGAGCAAAATGTGAAGCTATAAGGGCCATTTTATCCACATACAATTTTATATGGCAACATTGGGCTTTTCTATTGAGGTTGAAATCTTATGTTTCATAGGCAGAAACCATGTCTTAATTATCTCTGAATAAGATTATGACTGGCCTATAGGAGGCAAATTGTAAATATTTGATGATTCGGTGAACTAAACTAGACAAGACTACTAGGATCTGAAAGTGTGTCTCTCCTCCCCAAATCCATATGATGAAATCTTGATGCCCAGTGTGGTTGTTTTAGGAGGTAAGGCCTTTGGGAGGTGCTTAGATCATGAGAGTGGAACCTTCATCGGTGGGATTAGTGCCTTTGTAAAAGACACCTTAAAGAGGTCTTGCCTCTTTCACCACGTGAGAATACTAAACGTGGTAAGCATAATTTCAAGGAAATACTTTTGTTAACTCAAAAAATATGCTACTTATGCTCAGATAAGCAAGTTGTTATATAACTGCTTTTACTGACTATTGTATAAACAACTCATTTTTTTTCTGCTTTAACATTTTATATGAACATGAGTGTTAAGGAATAACCATAGCTAGACACAATGCACAAGTGGTAGAAAATTCAAAACACAAGAGTGTCTAGAATAATCTCAGCATCATAAATAGATACAGTAAGACAGAATGGTCAAGAGAGGGGGTCATAGGCCAGAACAACGGATCATCAGTAACAGAACGACAGTTTCTGGCCTTTCTGAATCTACTAACAGTTTCTAGGTCCCCCTTGCCAAACATTGCTTTGTGATCTTATAAAAAGAAAAGCTAGAGTTTAGAGCAGAGGTTGCCAAACTTCTGTACAGGGCCAAACTCTGCTGCAACTACTCAACTCCATCCTTGTAGTGTAAAAGTAGCCATAGGCAGTGCTTAAACAAATGGGTGTGCTATGTTCCAGTAAAACTTTATTTACAATAACAAGTGTAGAATTTTTAAATGAGTGCTATTTCCAATGATCAGCATATAAACTGTCATACAGAAGATAATTATTTTCTAGAAAACAGCTCACTAGTGATCTACCTAGTCAATTTGTCTCTTTTTTCTCTCCCTCTCCCTCTCTGTCTCTTAGGGGTTACTTAACCTCCACCTACAGTTCAGTCCTGGCCCAGTATTGTAGCTAGTCTTCTTCCTGAAGCAAGAGATATAATAAGGAGCATCAAGTCAGCCTTGTTACTTGTTCTGCTTTCACTCTGTACCCAGGTCTTGGGTCCCTACCTTAGCGCCCTCTTCGGACCTCAGTTCCTCTAAGACTGAAAGTCCGCCTTGTCGTCTTTACCCCAGGCTTTTCAGTGACTCTGCTCTCATATAATGCTAGGCACTGTGTTGAAACGAAAACCAAAAATCACTGATTTCTGTTATTGAGTACCTACTCTGTTTAGACACTGGTACATGTTCATAAATAAAAGTATACAATACCTCTACTTACCACCAAAAGGTGTGGTGTTTAACAGAAACAAGCTTTAACACATTAGACAATTAAATATAAAGTACTTTAATTCCTGTAGCATAACAAATAATTTAACAGCTGTATTTGACTACAAATTATATTGAATTTAATGAAATGTTAAAATGTGCAGTTCAGACATAAAATGCTTTTGTTGAAAGATTATATCTGCTAGACCCTTGTGCCGACCCTTGAAGACTGTATAGATTTGGTGAAATGAAAAGAAGGGAGGATATTCCAGGTGAGGATATTGTTTTGAGCAAGCAACTAGTGTGTTTTGGAGAGAAGTTGGAGAGAAGGTTATACAGGGGAAAGTGTCAGATGGACACTGAGGCTGTGGAGTTTATCAAGAGGATAAGAGACAACATCCAATGATGTTGCGTGTGGTTTAGTGGGAAGCAAGTTGTAATAGAACAATAATGGACTAAAACCCAGAAGTTCAAGGTTCCTCTTTCAGCCTCACCACTTACCAGTTATGAGGCCTTGAAGCCATCACTTACAGTCCTGGGACCTAAGTTTCCTTATCAAATACTCACTACAGAGATGTCATGAGGGCAAAATGAGAAAATAGATGTGTAAAATGTTTGAAAGTCATAAAGTTCTCTACACGTGTCACAATGCAATGATATTATAACAGTGGTGATACAGGATGAATATACTTGTAGATATGAGCAAAGTGAATTGTAATGGTTGAAACTGGACATAGGAGAGAGGCTTTTCTCCATAGCACATGAATGAACAGAAGAGGATCTGTACTATGCCATGTGTGGGTTACTATTGGAGAAATAACTCCAACACAATAGAAAATCCACAATAAAACTTAAGTGAAAATATATCCTGAGGCTCCTTTGCTGATACAAATGCCACCTCATAATGCTTAGCATCATCAGCATCAGTTCTAAGAGTACTTACTATATGCTACCTTCTGAATGAAGGGAAGCTTGCCTCTTTATAAACTCAGCTAGGGGTAAGGCACGTACCAGAATTCAGGAGCTCATTTTCATTCCCATTGCTTCCGTTGATGTCTCTTCCACATAAGCTACACAAATTACAACAGTAACATATAACCACATTATATATTAAGAATATAAAATACCAAATTGTCTAGTACAAACAAAAATATATAATGGAGTGCAAATTGTGTGCTATACAGATTTGGTGCAAAAAGAGAAGGAATAAAAGTGGCTGGTAAGTAAATAAACAATGAAAAATATTAAAACTCATTAATAGACAAATAACTACAAATTAAAACAGGTAAACATTTTCACCTACAAATCAGCAGCTGATTTGTATGAGTAAATCATAGTATGGTATAGATAAATACAATCTCACTTAACAATTGGTATTTTTCCGGAGTAAAATTTACCAGTTAATGAAAAGTTTTAAAATCTGTCTATGCTTTGACCGAGCAATTTAGTTTTTCAGACTTTACATTCAAGCAGCTATGAAGTTGCTCCTCCAATGACTAATTTACTAAAAAACACTCATTGAATGTAAACTATGCACCACTAAGAAATGCTTAAGGATGTAGAAAAAATATTAGTGAATAATGGTATTACATTTATGATAAGCTATAAATAAAAATGGAGAAAAGTGAAAAATAACCCAACTCTTGAACAGTAAGGACATATATAACCCTTCTTTCCTACCCTTTCCCATTCCTATTCCTGCCCCCACCACCCCGATCCCCAGGCAACCACTATTTTGCACTCCATCACAGTATGTTAGTTTACATTTTCTAGAATTTTATATCATAGAATCATATGGTATGTTCTCCTTGCCTGGCTTCTTTAACTCAGCATAATTATTTTAAATAACTCACAGATTCATGTTAGAGTATGTGTTAATAGTTCATTCTTTTTCATTGCCAAGTAGTATTCCATTGTATGGATATATCAAAGTTTGTTCATTCACCTATTGATGGACATTTGGGCTGTTTCCCTTTTGGGGCAGCTATGAACAAATATTCTGTTAAAGTCTTTCATTTCTCTTGGAGAAGTTCCAAGGAGTGAAATGGCTGATCATATGGTAGTTGTATGCTTAATTTTTAAGAAACTGCCAAAGTGTTTTCCAAAGTTGCATTTCCACCAGCAATATGAGTTCTAGTTCCTCCACATACTTGCTGACAACTGGAGTCTTTTTAATTTTAGCTAATGTACAAGTGTGTAGTTGTACTTCACTATGGCTTAAAATATGCATTTCTCATACAATTAATTTTGTTGAACATCTTTTCATGTGCTTAGTTACAATTTGTATATCTACTTTTGTGAAGTTTAATTCTTTTCCCATTTTTTAATTGGGTGTTTCATTTTATTACAAGAATTTTGTTATGTATTTTAGACACAAATATTTTATCAGATATATGATTTAGACCTATTTTCTCCCATTCTGTGACTTATTTTAAAATGTCTTGTAACAATATCTTTTGAAGAACAATTTTTAACTTTGATAAAGTTCATTTTATTGAGGCATTCTCTGATAGATCATGCTTTTGGTGTTGTGTCTAAAGACATGTTTGTCTAATCCAAGTTCTCAAAGGTTTTCTCCTATGATTTCTTCTAGAAGTTTACAGTTTTAGGTTTTATAGTTGT